>OU343219.1:5890639-5981817 GCA_910596185.1 Chrysanthemum makinoi
AATAAATCATTTGATAAATCTTTAAATATATATTTTTTTTAGTGATAGGAATATTTAATTCAATCATGTACATAAACGATCTTCATGCTTTTTCTAAAGTTGTACCATGTGATAAGTCTAGTCACAAATTTTATGTAGATTGTATAAATCAATTTGGATCTTGTGTATCCCGTAATTTATGGGACTGTCTACTTTTAGACTTTTGTATCCCGTATTAACTGTCATCACGTTATTGTATTTGAATGTTTTTTTCAATATCCACGTTTTTGTATTAGAAGGATTTTTTCAATATTGACCATGTTTTCAAGTTTTCCCTTTAAAGGTAAGTGTTTTGTGTATATTGCTCGTAAAAGAAAAGGAAACATCTATTGCATTTTTTTGACAATAAATCATTTTGATAAATCTTGAAATATATATTTTTTTGAGTGATAGGAATATTTAACTCAATCATGTACACTCACATAATTGATGCTTTTTCTAAAGTTGTAGCATGTGATATTTGCTTTCAAAGTTTGTTTCCTACCTAGCCTTACTTTATCAATAGTATCTCAAAAACTGCATAGAGATTCTAATTCAAAATCATATATCCATGACTTTTCATTTTTTTGCTCATGGTTTAGTAAGAAACCACTAAAAAACCAACCCAACCACTAAACAAAACTGCCAACCAAAAAACATACCCAATTTCAGATCCAAACAGATACAAATATCAAAAAGTTCACTTTCCGAATTAGATCTCTTCTTTTTCTAATTCAAGTTAACAAAGATCTTAACAAACGTTGATTTTAAAAGGAATGGAGCTTTTGAGATTTATCTCTTCTTGCTCTTGTTTAATACCTTTATCAATATAATGTTTAAAACACAAAAAAAAAAGTCACTGCCAAGAAAAGTAAATTTTATTTCTTCGTTTCTCACCATGATGAACCATGTTATTTTCAAAAATTAATTACTAAAACATTGTATACCTTATAAAAGATACAAGATATTAGACTATGTAGTATAGATATGTGATAGGTAAACGTGAACTCGATTGAATTGGAACTGGAACGGCTTCAACAACAACCAAAACCATGTTATCTTCCATTTTTTTTATGTATATAGAAAAGAGATGAGCGTGTTTTTCATAAATTTTACAAATGATGATGTTGGGTTACACAATATACATAGTCTAACATCAAGTACTTCAATCATGTTATCTTCCATTTTTTGTCCTTCTTGATTACCAATCATGTATTCTTTGTCCATACCATCACTTTTTTGATGGTTTTGATAGTTCAAAATGTTAATTTATCAATTGTGATAAGTCCAAAAGTCCAAATTTTATGATTTGTATAAATCAATTTTGATCTTGTGTATCCCGTAATTTATGTGGAACTGTCACTTCTTTAGACTTTTGTATCCCGTATTAATCGGTTATCACGTATTTTGAATGTTTTTTTCAATATCCACGTTTTTGTATTTGAAGGCTTTTTTCAATATTGACCAAGTTTTCAAGTTTTCACTTTAAAGGTAAGTGTTTCGTGTATATTGCTCGTAAAAGAAAAGGAAACATCTATTACATTTTTTTGACAATAAATCATTTTGATAAATCGTGAAATATATATATTTTTTTAGTGATAGGAATATTTAATACAATCATGTACATAAACGATCTTCATGCTTTTTCTCAAGTTGTACCATGTGATAAGTCTAAAAGTCCAAATTTTATGATTTGTATAAATCAATTTGGATCTTGTGTATCTTGTAATTTATGGGACTGCTTACTTTTAGACTTTTGTATCCCGTATTAACTGTCATCACGTTATTGTATTTGAATGTTTTTTTAATATCCACGTTTTTGTATTTGAAGGCTTTTTTCAATATTGACCAAGTTTTCAAGTTTTCACTCTAAAGGTAAGTGTTTCGTGTATATTGCTGCAAAGAAAAGGAAACATCTATTGCATTTTTTTGACAATAAATCATTTTGATAAATCTTGAAATATTTTTTTTTTGAGTGATAGAATATTTAATTCAATCATGTACACTCACATAATTCATGCTTTTTCTAAAGTTGTACCATGTGATGTTTGCTTTCAAAGTTAGCTTCCTACCTAGCCTTACTTTATCAATAGTATCGCCTTACTTTATCAATAGTATCTCAAAAACTGCATAGAGATTCTAATTCAAAATCATATATCCATGACTTTTCATTTTTTTGCTCATGGTTTAGTAAGAAACCACTAAAAAACCAACCCAACCACTAAACAAAACTACCAACCAAAAAACATACCCAATTTCAGATCCAAACAGATACAAATATCAAAAAGTTCACTTTCCGAATTAGATCTCTTCTTTTTCTAATTCAAGTTAACAAAGATCTTAACAAACGTTGATTGAAAAGGAATGGAGCTTTTGAGATTTATCTCTTCTTGCTCTTGTTAACACCTTTATCAATATAATGTTTAAAACACAAAAAATAGTCATGCCAAGAAAAGTAAATTTATTTCTTCTGCTTTCTCACTATTTAACATGTTATTTAAAAATTACTTACTAAAACATAGACCCTTACAAAGATACAAGATATTAGACTATGTAGTATAGATATGTGATAGGTAAAATGAAACTGGTACAACGTGAACCTGAGATTGAATTGGAACTGGAACGGCTTCAACAACATCCAAAACCATGTTATCTTCCATTTTTTTAAGTATATAGAAAAGAGATGTTTGTTTTTTCAATAATTTTACAAATGATGATGTTGGGTTACACAATATATATAGTCTAACACTGTTACCAATCATGTTATCTTCCATTTTTTTGTCCTTCTTGATTACCAATCATGTATTATTTGTCCACTGTCATCACTTTTTTGACAAATATAAGTTCAAGCAGTTAGATTTACCAGGATAAGTCCAAAAGTCCAAATTTTCTGATTTGTATAAATCAATTGGACTTAGTATCCCGTAATTTATGGGATCAAGTATTTTTAGACTTTTGAATCCCGTATTAACTGTCATCACGTTATTGTATTTGAATGTTTTTTTCAATATTCACGTTTTTGTATTTGAAGGCTTTTTTCAATATTGACCAAGTTTTCAAGTTTTCACTTTAAAGGTAAGTGTTTTGTGTATATTGCTCGTAAAAGAAAAGGAAACATCCATTGCATTTTGTTGACAATAAATCATTTTGATAAATCTTGAAATATATATATTTTTTGAGTGATAGGAATATTTAATTAAATCATGTACACTCACATAATTCATGCTTTTTCTAAAGTTGTACCATGTGATGTTTGCTTTCAAAGTTAGCTTCCTACCTAGCCTTACTTTATCAATAGTATCTATAAAAATGAATACCTGAGACCCCTGAAGCCCGACTTTATCCAGGATCCTTTTACAAGCATCCTTTGTGTTGAGGCTGTAGATGAAAGCAATGATTCAGCTTGAAAATCTCAATGCATGATAGCATTTATTATTTTTAGTGAGGTATAAAAATATATTATACTTACTTTCCTCTTCCCACCAGGTTTCTGGAATCATAGTTCAAAAAATATATTTCAACTCTTGTATTGTATTGAATTCGCCAAAGCAAACCCAACTACTACAGAATCAAATCAATACATCATAAAATTTAATATTATAATCTCAAATGCTGTAACAATAAACAAATATCTCGTGAACACAAATTTCCACGGTATAATCTTAAAACCTTTAACAACAATTAAGAGAAATAGTAATTTGTTAAAGCTAAAAAGATGCACTCACACACACTAAACGCTTGTAACTACACAGACCACGTTTGCTAATCAGAAACTAACATTTTAAATTGAAATTGATAGTAGCAGCATTTTTGTTGGAGCGTGGCCTAGAAATTCTCAAAATAAATCAACCATTGGCGCGTGTACTAAGATTTTTGCTTACACCATTATTGCTCCAGCGAATTACATTAAGCCACTTGGCATTCTATCAACGGCAACGCAAAGACATATTCCATCAACGGCATCGGCTGAAAAAATTTGATAGCAACTCAGATCTACAAAATAAATACAAAGATCCATAAAAAAAATCTTCAAAACTAAATATCGATCTAGAAAAAAAACATCAAAATATGAAAAGCTCGCTTGTGATAGAGATTTTGGTGGTTGTTAGTCTCGGACGTGGTGGGACTTAGTGGTAGCCGCGGTACAGATTCCGGCGAGGACAGTAGCTCCAAGATCCTAAAAAATATTTTCACAATTTTATACAAACTCATATTTGTAAAGAAAAACATATGGATCTAAAGAAAACTTGAAAACATGAAATATATATAGATCTAACATAAAAAATTGAAAAAATAAAATAAAAGAACCTTCTTTGATGCAAGGGGTTTTAGTGGTGGTGGTCTCCTTCGTGAGGTTTCCAGCAGTGGTGGGTCTAAGTGGGGGTAAGGGTATCGATGGTGGTGCGGGTTGGTTTTGGTGGTAATGACTGGTTGCAATTTTGGAGGTGGTGGTGTTGAACGAGTATGAGATGAGAGAAAGAGGAGGTGGTGTGTTTTTTTGTGAGCGAGAGAAATGATAAAAATGAATGGGTGGAGGAGGAGCTTTGTGTGATGACCATATTTAACAATTTAACAATTCTAAGGGTTAACCAACAATTCTAGTAGTTGTGTATGAGGCTGTCAAATAAAAAAGCTTATCAGATCCGGACTTATTCGAGTGCATGTTGGGTTAAATATGTTTGCCTAACTCACATAGTAAAACGCACTTAAAATAAGTTGGTTTAAAGTTCGAGTAGAGTTATTTTAGAGGGACTCATCTCCACCATATATTTAAAAAGAAATCAATGGTTAAGATTAAAAGCATTTTATTATTTCACCTATTTTTTATAATTTAAATATCTTTTAAACCGTTAAGCGAAAATAATTACAGCATCGCGACGAACATTTAATTATATTTCTATAGAGGGCACTTTCATATACTTTCGAAAAAAAGGAAAAAAATCGTTTTTTTTTTCACCTTTTTTTTCTTTTTTTTTTTTCGTTTTTTTTTCCAATTCGATTTGCATGAAAAAATCAAATGTGATTTAACACTAATTTTAATATCACATGTGATATTTAGTGTTACATCACATGTGATATTAGTGTTAAGTCACATATGATAATATCATATGTGATTTAACACTAATATCACATTATCATATTTGACTTAACACTAATATCACATGTGATATTCAAATTTATCATATATGATTTAACATTAAATATCACATGTGATATTCAAATTTATCATATGTGATTTAACACTAATATCACATGTGATATTCAAATTAGTGTTTAATTACATGTGATTTTTTTCATACAAATTTCAATAACGAAAAAAATGTAAAAAAACGTGAATAATACGAAAAAAAATTGTCGAAAGTATATCAAAGTGCCTATCTATAGAAAGATAATTAAGTGTTTATCGTAATGGAATTTTTTTTTTCCACTTAACGATTAACAGTTTGAAAGATATTACTATTTAAAAAAAATGAAAGTGGTTTTTTTAAATTGTTATGATTAATCTCATCCATTAGATCAAATAAAAATAGAGAGAAGATAAATGGTGAAGATTGATCACTTGGTATGTAAAAGATCAATTGTCCTCAAATGATCTTAAATCAAATTTAAAATCAATGTTAATGGTATTAAAATAATTTTACCAACTATTAGCTCTCATAAACCTTTTTTTAATTGGCATGGGCTTATCGTCCTAAACTTGCCTAGAAGACTTCATTAAAATTGCAAGAAGGTTTTGGAAACACTAAGAGCAAGAGGTACGCTTGGCTGGTAAGGTGATGTCGAACCACTAGCCGAAGAAAGCTTACGGCGCACCGATCATGGTGACGTCATCGGCCCTCGCGTCATAGCGACCAGCCCATGCCATAGCATTTTCTTTTTTTTTTTCTTTTTATTTGAAACATTTGGCAACTTTGAGTGTATAGCAGTGTGTGTGGCTATGAAGAAGATAATATATTTTTTATTTTTATTTTTTGGGTTGAAAATAGTGGGTTGGTCCAAAAATTCAATTTTTTTTTAATTTTAGTTTTGTATTCTTTTAAAATGTTTTTTATATTTATATGTAATGTCTTTTTAATCTAATGTGTTTAAATTTTACTTTTGTATATCTCTAAATTGTGTAAATGAAAAAAAAATTGTCCTATGGCATCACATTTTCTGGTGCCAAGGGTAACGGCTAGAATGTGGTGCCATAGGATTTCTGGTGCCATAGATGGTTAGACTGACGTGACAGCACTTTTTGGCTATGACACACCCCTTTATGACACGAGGGTACCGAGTGCTCTAAGAAGGATATGGAAGCTTTTGGAAGATCTAGAAGCCTTTGAAAACTCTAGATGCTTCTACCCTTGGAAGGTTGTAGAATATAGGTTTTGTCTTAGAGTTGTAAATAGTTGCCCTAGATTTGTAGTATAAATAGATAGCCTCCTCATTTGGGAAAATCATCTCTCAATTCACTTGTATTTTTCTCTTGTAAAGTTCTCTAGCAATACAAAGCATTTTCCCCATTCCACGTATTCCTTCTTTAAAGCTTTCTTAGTTGCCTAGATCATTGAGTGTTCGAGCCAGGATGACTCGGTTGAGACTAAGTGCCACACGGAAGACCCTTGTAGAGAAAAGTCCGTGACAAGTGGTATCAGAGCTACGTTGATTCAAGGCGATGACGAACGAAACTGAGAAGAATGGTGCTAGTGGAAGTGCGGTTGTTGACGAGAGTCGAGGTCGAGACGATAAACATCAAGACCCCAAGAATAGGAGTGCATCCACGGACGTTGTAGCAAGTTTGGATAAGAGAATGATCGGTGTCGAGACATCCGTGACGAAGTTGAAGAACCAAGTTGAGGGCTTGGAAGGTCTTGGCTCTGAGTTCACGAGCATGAATGATGACTTTAGAGTGGTCATCAATACTCTTAGTGGTGACTTGAGGCGTGAGATCCATGACTTAAAGGTGATGCTCGTAGGTGAAGTCACGAAGTTGCGAGAAGAGTTTGGAGAAGATATCTTCGTCATTCATCAAAGCATCAAAGACTTGCAAGTAGATATGACAGTTGTGGCAACTGAACGAAACGAATTAGTGCCTACTCGAACTGTCACTGGATGGCGTGTATGTATTGATTATCGTAAACTCAACAAAGCCACCAAAAAAGACCATTTTCCTCTACCATTCATGGATCAAACGCTTGAAAGACTAGCAGGGAACAAGTTCTTCTTTTTCCTTGATGGATTTTCATGTTATTTCCAAATTCTGATTGATCCTTCCGATCAAGAAAAGACAACTTTCACATGCCCTTTGAAACGTATGCTTACAGGAGTGATTATATCATGCATGTGAGTGTCAGGTGTACCTCGTTTGTGTGGGTCAAATAGATAAAAAAAGGTTTATGTGTAAAATTGTTTTATAGAGACAATGGTTTGGCTATGGTTTTTCAAAATGGTGTATCTTATGGTGTACGTGCGTATGATTTTATGGGTGGGAGTCGAGTATTTGAATTCATGCATGGCTTTTCATGGCTTGGTCGAATGTGAGCTTATTTGAATGTGTTCTCGTTAGTAAAATGCTAAAGAGTGGTGCTTGTGTGATGTCGAGTGGTGCATGCTAAATCGAACATGCGTAATAAGTGGTATGGTTTATGTATAAGTCCTGTGGTGTGTGTATGTCGAGAGTATTAACTTGTGTAAATGCGTATGTGTGTCGAGTTGAGACTGCTTCCTTTGCATGGGTGTGTGAGTGGATATTGGGTAGTAAAGTATATATGTCTTATACGAGGAACCAAGTACTGAATTTAAGTGTGATTTCATGTTTAAGTTTTGGATAGGTTGCATCAACATGGTATGTTAGGCGTGTGTATTAAAACCAAGAAAAGGGATAAGTGATTTTGGTATATGTATGTAATGGTCTTGTAGGGGCGAGTTTGAGTGTGATCGTGGGATTATTGTTTGGGTCGTTTGGTGTTCTGAAACCGTGTCGGATAGATGAGTCTAGCTTAATCATATTACGTATTTACTTGGTCGTAAATGTTAGTCATATGGACCACGAGCGAGCTTAAAGATGGTCGATCAAAATGTTAAAACATTGTTCTTTCATTGATATTAAACGTGCATGAATTTAAAAGGAGCATAAGATTTAATTTAATTACACTTTAACCCTACACTTTGAAATATTTACCATGCAAACCCTATAGTTTAAATTATGATCTAATAAAGCCATAAAATAGGAAAATTGTCTTATTAAACCTTTAAGTTACCATTTATAAATTATAACCCGTAAGTTTGGCTAATTAATGATTTTTACCCTAAAGTATTTTAATTCCGTCCATTACTAAAAATGAGAATACGCTTAATAACTCTAAAAATATTAATACGATTCATATAAGCCACAAATCTGTTATGACTTAAATGAGCTAATAAGTATTATACGAAACGTAATCCGTGTAGATTCGTTGAAGACGTGACGTTATTTATTCGTGCCCACATTTTCATTTGCTTTCATTGCTAAGGTACATATATTCTACCCTTTCTCATTAAAGGTTTATTCTCATGACTTCTCGATCCTTGACTTTGATTCCTTATCTTTGATATGATTCCCTTTGCTATGATTCCTTTGATATGATTTCATCCGTTATGATATTCGGTCTGCTATCTGTTTCGTTATGAGATCAGTTGTGATATTCGTTGCTATTATATGATTTAGTTCTGCTCATATGATTGGTTTGGATATGATATGATTATTGATATGCTTTGATATGATTCGTTATGTTCAGTTGCCCGAGCTAACTAGTCATGGAGGTACCATGACCATGTCATTGATGCACCAATGGCATGACACTATCTGGGGCGGTGTGATTAGTTCCCGGCGTTCCCTTTATGATATGATATGATTTATGTGATCACTTGGCCATTATGAATACGTATGTACAGTCTCGAACTGGCATATGTATATATGATTTGTTTTGCAGGGAGGGTATGTGTCCCAATTCTCAATTTCCGGTCATTTCTCAAACTCAATATTCTTCATATTAGTTCATGCATGGTTTTGCATTTCACGTTAAACGCATAAATTCTTATTAAATAAACGCTATCGTACGATCTTTTATTTTGAACAATTGATCTGACACTTCCCAAAACTTATCCTGATATATTTTTATACTCAATTTAAGACCATAAAAATTATATTATGAGTTTACCCAGTGTTTTAAATTTATTTTGTATATAAATTGTTATGTTTATATAATTACGACGGTTTTCTTAAATACTACACGATAATTATTATTTCACTCAATTTTTGTAAGAAATGTATTTTTATAATTTTTATGACTCCAATATATTTTATTTTGATCCGTTAAAATTTATTTATAGCTAACGCTACCCTAAATACTTAATTATATACAAAATTACCTATATTACTTACACATTTATATACATTGTCATCCAAAAATGCATCATCCTTCTTTTTCCTTTTACTCTTGTCGACAACATGGATGACACAACAAATAGTTACAATAAAAATCTTAGTCCTAGCCATTACACATAATCAACTATACCTTTAATTATAATATTTCTTATTATATGAAAACTTAACACATACATACATGATCATTTAGTGAAAAAATAATATAAACTCTCTTCTTTTCCATCACCAAAACCGGCCATATTGAAGAATCAATAAGGAATTCGAATTTTTGCAAGATCAAGCCTAATTATCAACACTAGTATACTCTTAATCAAGGTTTTGAAATAAAAACCTAGGGTATTAGGAAAAACCTTGTTCTTTAAACCTCATCACTACACTAGTAAGCATTTCATGATCATTTTTATTTTTTCATATTCATATTATGTTCATTTCATCATATTTGAGAAAAACATACAAGTTATATGACGTCTATACCACTTAAATTGTTTATAAGCTATATAAATTTATATATGTTATCCTATAATTACTCCTTGAAACATATCACTTTTGGTGATGCCTAGGAACCCATGACACCCTAAGAAGGTGTATGGTAGGATTAGAATAGCTTCGGAGTTGGTTTGAATTAGTTGGAATAGGTTTGGCTGAGAAAACTCATTTCGACAAGTTTAATTAAGGGTCTGTCCATATTTTTGAATTCTGGAAATTTCGACAGTGAGTAAAAATTATTGGCCTAGATATTTAGAAAATATACTTTAAAACGAAAACGTGGTCGCTTGAACGGGTTAAAAAACGGAGCTATAACGAAAAAGTTATGCTATTTAAGTTAGGCGCGACGAAAAGTGTAAAATCCAGAAAATTCAGCATATTACTTCCACTTTTACAAGTCAAAATGAGGCTTAAGCATTATGAAATGTGTCGACTTATCAAAAATATATTAGTTTATGTTAATACGAAACCGTGGATATAAAGAACGTAGAAAACAAGCTTATAAACACCAAGATATACACGTTTGAAACCCGACGAAACTCTATTTATTTTGACAGCTTCTAATAGCAAAATAAACCTAAGTCTAAAAACAGTTTTGTAATACGTCATGTTGAGAGCCATTTTTCTCATTGATCGAGACCCGTATGGTCAAAAGTTAAATGATACGACTTCTAGACATTGTTGCAAGGTTTTAAAAACGCCGAAGTTTCAGCACTAACCATTAACGCACAATATTTTTACGACTAGTTTTACGAGGCCATTTTGGGCATATCTTCAAAGTATGAAAAGTGTCATTTTACGACGAAAACATTATATATACCAATAAATCACTAAACGACTATAGTAGGAGGTTGTTTCAACGTAAATACCTGTAAAGTATTTTATAATATGACGAGATGTCATAAACATATATTTCGACGATAAACTTTATTTTCAAAATGTACAAGTGGTATGGATATCATATGATTTTGCATGCGCGACATTGTTTCATGACTTATATTAGAGCACATCATTCATATTAGGTTGCGGATAGAGATCGCACCTCATTTCAGTATATCTACTTTTGTCATCATAAACATTGCACTAGGTGAGTTCGTAGCACACTTTTACTCGTTTAATTGTTTTATAAACTCTTTGGGGGAGATACATGCTCAACTACTTGCTTTTACTTTACATTTATATAAACTTAAATATCTTTTGTTTCACTCTATGTGCGCGTAAGTAGATTATGCCCGAACTAAATTGATCACTATGTTATGAACGCTATTAGTTGAAACACTTTCCTTGATTTTGAACCTTCGACATGTATATTTGAGCTCTTTTAAATTGATTCGAACCCTTTAACATATAAGTGAACACTTTGGACTTGATCTGAACTTTTTGACATATAGTTGAACTCTTTTAACCTGTAAAGGACCATTTTGATATATTTTAAACTTGTTTGACGTGATTTTGAACGCTTCGACTATCTTGAACCTTTTGATATTATTCGAGCTCTTTGACTGTTCTGAACTTTTGAACTCGACTTAAATCTTTGAACTTAATTACACTTGATTGCATTATACTTGATTTAATTACACTTGATTGCATTATACTTGATTTCATTACACTTGATTGCATTATACTTGATTGCATTACACTTGATTGCATTATACTTGATTGTGTTATATACTAGATTTCATTATACTTGATTGTGTTATACTAAACTTGAAAATCTCCCAACATACACGGAGAAATCCCCTCGTTCGCATGATAAGTCTCTTTGGATAAAACACGCATTGGGTTTCGGAGATGAAGTAAAACTAATGCTATTACTTTCCTTATGAGCAACACAAAGTCTCCTTGGATAACACATGCATTGGGTTTCGGAGATGAAGTAGAACCAATGCTATTACTTTCCTTGTGAGCATCATACCCACCTGAGGTTTCTGGAGATGGAGTGGAGACTCATGGCTAATTGCATAAGTTTTGATGCACGCTACGTGATCAATATACTAGTTACATACTTAAAACATTTATACTTTTAACTATTATGACTACTTATACTTGACTACTTGACACGCTATATTTTGTGCAATGGGTTGTGAACACACAGGTTGCAAGTTTTGTATGGGCGGAACTTGGAACTGAGTGGATTTACATTGCCTTTGCTTTGTGACTGATTTGTCGTTTCAGTACGTAGATATTTTCCGAAGAAATACAAAGGTATGTATTTCCCGGGTCGTTTTCCCAACGAGGGATGAATGGAGTTAAACAACTCACGTCGCGTTTCGGGATTTGAATATGAAAATAAGGAATTTTGGGGATTTCTACTCTACGGTGCAAGGGAAAGTAATAAAAAGTAATTAAAAATACATAATCTATAATGCAAACAAGGAAATTAAACTAGATATGCAAATTTAAACTAAAAACGCGTAAAACGTAATTATTAAGACGTGAATTAAATGCAAACTACACTATTTTAACCCATGAAAATGAAATACTATTTTTTTACAGCTAATAATAATATTTAAAACTTATTTGTAATTTAAAACTACTTTTTTTTGGTTTTTCTTGATTTATTTTGAATTAAAAACTAATTTTAAACATTTAAAATAGAGCTAAAATACTAAAAATTAGGAAAACAAGCAAGAAAATTATAAAAATATTTTTAAAAAATCTTAAATAACGAAAAATAATTTTCAGAACTGGAATCACATTTTTTTTGACTTTTTCTCTATTTATTATGAATTAAAAACTATTTAAAACTAATTAAAATGCTAGAAAATACTATTTAAACTAAGAAAATTCTGGAAAAATACTTTTTATGACTTTTTGATTTTTCTAAAACTAGGAAAATTGAAATTTCATTTTTCTGACCTTTTTCTAATTTATTTGAATAAAATGCTATTTAAAGATGCTAGAAAATGAAATTAAATGTAGAAAAATAGCAAATGAAAAGGGAAAAATATGAAAACTTCCAGTCTATTATAAAATAATACTGAGAACTAGGGAAAATTAACAGAAACAACTTTGGAGTACAGGAGATATGATTTGGGCTAGAAACTGATGAAAATAAGCAATTGAAATAAGCTAGAAGCAACAATAAGCCACTATAAGCTACCTACTCCTAAAACTAACCTATACTAACTGGAAATAAGCTATTGCAACTGTTTTAGATCTAATAAGCACAAGCTAGAGGCATTAAGCTACAAAACAAGTTTCTAAATCCATTATGCCAAACACCCCTAACTAGCTACTTTAAGCCTAAAATAAGCTAGTTAGAAAAATTCCTAAAAATAAACTAAAATGGCCATGGAGTCCAAAACCAACCAAAGAGCTTATATCCAGAATTTCAACTAATAAGGACGTAGCATGAAGAAATTAAAAATCAAAACTAAAAGCGCCTTAGGACTTAATGGGAACTGTTGTAGCAGTGATGTTTATGGATAAGCAGCTACATAAGCACCTAATTAAACATCTAAGGGGATCTAAGGCAAAAACATGTGAAGTCCATACTGTAAGCTCCCTAGAGAAACCATAATCAAGGAAATTAAGCTAAACATAAAGCTAAAACTAGACTTAATCTACTATAGTAAAAGACTGCAGCAGAACAAAAGGCAGAATCAAGCAACTATGAGCACTAAAATGAGCAATCTAAATACTAATATTAGACATATAAACTGAGAAAAAAATTAACTAGGGTAACTAGTGAGCAAGTAAAACCAATAAAAATTAACTTTGAACCTGATTTGTGTCATGAATCAAACTGATGAACATGGCTGTTTAGGGACAGAATGGAACTGAGACAGATTTTAATTTGAACTTGAAAACACAAATGGAACTTGAGTATCTGAAAACTTGATTGACAAAACTTTTTGAAAACAGTTTATAAACTAAATTAACCCAAATTTGACTTACTAAAACCAATTAAACACTAAAAATTTGACAAATCCAAACACTACTTTATAAAACCAAAATGCATTTTAACTTTAAAACTTTGATGAAAATTGACTTAAACTGAATTAACATAACTAAATTAACTCTAAACTTATTCATAAAACAGATTAAAACAGTAAAGAACTAGAAATTGATTAAGCTAACGAAGTTTGACTTATGTTGACTTTTGCAATAAAGTGAAATTCAGAAAAGTTTAGGCAACAATAAGCACATATAAGCTTTATAAAGCTTGTATGAGCTTATTTGAATAGTAAAAACAGCTTATGAAAGACAATTACAGAGATGATTACTAAATTGAATTTGAGACAATTCTTAAAAAAAAATGAAAACTGCAATTCATTAACAAAACTGAAATACAAAGCTTAATTTGAAATTACAATAACTGAAACGACAATAAATTTGACAGAAATTAAAGATGGTAACACTTTTCTAAAAACAATGAAAAATGGACGACTTTTTATTGTGACTTGATGAGGGTATTTATAGCCAATCCTTGTGCTTGGGATGATCTCAGAAACTTCTTGAAGCACCAATCTCCACCCTTGATTCGTTTATGCATCACCACATCTTTCCACAACCGTTAGATCATTTCCATGAGGTGTCTAAGCCAATGAGGTGCTGGGATTTGTCCACTGTGGCAATCCATGTGCTGTCACACCCTCTGACATGTCAGTACCTTCTAGATAGTGTACTTAAGTCGGGTAAAAGTTGGTGTGTAACTGGGTAAAATGGGGAAATGGGATAAACAGTAAAGATGGAGTGTTATTTCTGTTTTGGCGCGTTTGGTTTGAGATGGGATTTACTCGTTTGACTGAGGTGTTAATAAAATGGGGGTTCACGTGGGAGGTTTGGCCTGGGGTAAAGGTGGGTTCAAAATGGTATGGCTTTTTGTTTTTTTAAATGGGAAAGTTTAATTAGCTTTGGACTAGGATTTTATTAAGGATTTAACCAAAAGGACAATTAATGTATTTTGTAAAATCCAAGGACCAAAGTTGTAACTTTATGCAAGGCGAGGGTGATTTTGGTATTTTGGTGAAATGAAAGGTGAAATGGTGAAAACTCCTGAAACATGTCCTGAGATCCGTAATTGGCACTTTGAGCATCCAAAACTCATAAAATAGCATTCCGGCATCGGCTTTTGCACTCTTCTTTCTCTCGTGCTCGGTTTTCTTCGATTTTGGTTTCTTTTGTCTGTTTTGTCATATCCGTACATGCTCATACAAAAACTCAAGAAACACGCAAATATTAAGCATTAACGGCTCTTTCTTGGTTATTTTGGGTCAGTTTTGATAAAGAAATGCTATGTGTTTTTGCACATATCAGTGACCTCATTTGATAACGTGTGCATGAACATAAACTAGACATATTTTGGCAGTGGGTTGTGAACACACAGGTTGTAAGTTTTGTATGGGCGGAACTTGGAACTGAGTGGATTTACAATGCCTTTGCTTTTGTGGACTATTCTAAATGACCAAAAACTTTGCCTTTGTTGTATGAACGCTCTTTAAAAGCTTTACTTGTTAAACAAACTCTATGAACTCACTCAACCATTGTGTTGACACTTTTTAGCATGTTTTATCTCAGGTATCTAAGGCATTCACTTCATGGCATGCATGTGGACCTATCATAGAGTCGCAATGACGACGCGTCTCAAATATATTTTATGCACTTAACTATCGTTTGATTGTAACAAACTTATTTTAGTACCTTGGGAATCTATTGGGACTTATGTTTCGTAAACTCTGATTATTTTACTTAATCAAACGATATTTTCAAAACAACACTTTAGGTCGTTCGATATAATTGTAACTTTGATGCTATGACAGTCATCCCCCAGGAATTCCATTCCGCAGCAAAACATGTAATTTGGGGGTGTGACAGTATGGATGCTTCCTAGGTACTCAGTTCAGTTTTGGTGATGTGGTGCGTGTGTGCAATACACCCCCTCACATTTAGGAGCTAGCTACTCCATTTGGTACTTGAGAGGTCTCCCTTCCTTGTGCACTTATGATTTGACGGATTTGATATGATTTGGCTGATATGGGTTATGATATGTGATTTGTTAGATTTGGCTATTGGAGTATCTCCTTTAGTATTAGGTGCTCGTGGCAACATTCCATTTTGGTTATTTGACTATCTGATATTCTGATTCATTCGTTTACTATGCCTATTCAGTCATTCAGTTGACTACTTATTCACTCAATATTCTTATGTGATTCGTTTGACTATCGGACTCATGCTTCAGTTCGTTTGGTTATTATACTCGTCTTCGCCATTTGATTTACTATGACTTCACTTTATTTCGTTGGTTGCAGCTTATACTTCAGATTATCACTTCATCCGTTTACCCAGCTATTATATGATTATTGGATTCAAGTGTTGACTATGCTATTATACGATTATTTGATCCATCTGCTTACCATGCTGGTATATGATTACATGATTTCTCTGTCTACTACTTTAGTATGTGGTTACCTGATTCATCTGTTGTCATGCTAATATCTTATTGTCCGCTTACCATGCTATTATGTGACTATTTGATTTGTTTAGTTGCCATGCTATATTCTTGTTCAGTTACTTCATTTGATTATGACATTCGTTCAATATTTCCTACCTATACTTGTGACTGACATGCTTATACTTCGCGGTATTTTTGGCTTGCCGCTAATTGTTGATTATCTCTATGTGATTGCTATAATGTATTTTTATTTTGCTGCTTCCGCCGCGCAGGTAATTCAATCGAGTATTTTCGATATTTTATTGGTATTTGATTTCGCTACTTTGCCGATATCTCATATCATTGTGTTCGCGGTGTTCATCATTGACTCATTTTGTTCATTTGCTATGACCTTGATATCGCTTTGATTCCCTTCATATCGTATTTTGTTTAGATTTTATTTTGTCATAACTTTTGGGTTTTTTAAGCTCAGCCGCATTTTGTTTTCCATGCAGTACCAAGTAGGATGCTAGGCTTTGTTGGGCTGAGAGTAGGAGCATTTGAGTGAACCGACCCTAGTTTCCCTTATCACTTTGGACCTATTTTGAAGAGCAATTGTTTTGATATTTCATTTCATTCTTAGACATATTGGATTTTGTATTTTCCTTGTAAGTCATTCGTTTATATGACTTAGTATTTTATTTTATAAGACTTCCGCATGCAAAATTTTATTAGTATGTTCTGATATGACTCTATAATGTGACATTCGGACCCTTGTCGGGTTGGGGTGTTACAATTATGGTTTCAGAGCCAGGTTTCGTCTTGTTGACCTTAGGATTGACCTGTGAGGACTTGGGTAGACATTAGGCTTCCATCTGTTTTGATCTTTTCCGATTCTTTTGATTTTTGTTCAGATTTAATTTCGAAATTCTTTTGTCTTCACTGATTTGACCTTCTTATTTTTGCATTTGATTTAGTTTGTTTTATCTTCGCGCATGCGTTTGTCGATCGTTTAGATGGAGACTACTGTCGAAGATGATGCGGTCGATCCTGCATTGCTGCAACGATTTCTGGAGAGGTTCTTGAAGTAGAAGTCGTACCCGATTGTGATGCTACTGGAGACATCAAGATGCTGCTGGAGGGAGTTGGACGGATCAACCAGAGGTGCAAAGACGGAGATAAGATTCAACTGGTGGACACTTGGAAGACGTATGAGTAGAAGAACTATGACCGGCGTACTTTAGACGTGTGGGGAAACTACTACCAAGATTTGGGCATATTGTGGTCAACAGTCCAACCGTTGAGATGCAGAAGATTCATCCGCTTCATATGATCAGCGATTTGTGTTACTACTCGATTTGTTTCACACGCATTTTGAGTTAGTTTGATATTTCGTTATATGATTTTGCCAATGGTGTTTTTCTTCGATTTGTTTGGGCTTAGCTTGATGATGGAGTCCTATGGCTTGATTTTTCGGTGTTACTACAACTTCGCGTTGTGTGTTATATCTCTTTGATAAATCTTGATTTTCATCCATTATGATTTGTATCAGTAAGAGTAGGCTTTTCGGCACTTTGTCATTTTCGTGAACCTAAGGCTATTTTTGGATCGTCGGTAATGAGTCAAGAGGAGCCTTTTCGAGCAGGTAGGTGGCCTTCCTTCTTTTGTGGTATGGTAAGTTGGTTTGATGTTTATATGTTGCATGTGTGTGAATCTGGTTTGATTTGATATGTTACTTGCTATCTGTTTTGACGTGATGTTTGTTATGTGGTTCGTCATGACCCGAGACAGAATACGATGACAATAAGGACTTGTTATGTGATGCAAGTATTATGATGCCTGATCAACGTTATAATACCGAGATCATATAATTTGAACTTATTAGAATCATATGACGTCCTGGAAATGCCTGAGGTTGGTACGTTGAATGGATTAGGACTCATATGTTGGAAAATTTAGTGCTCTTGTGGGAATAGTTCACACCTTGTAAAGGGTTAGGAGTTACGGAGTGTACACCCATAAGGTCCATGAACACCCTGACTCTTGTAGTGGTTTGTATTGGTAGTGCTTGGTGAAAGTACTGTTGTGGTTACCATTGATTATCAGTGTTTCCACTAAAGCAGATTCCACTGGATCGTGTTTCCACTGGTGGTGTTTCCACTGAAGTGGTGTTTCACTGAAGTAGTGTTTACATGGAAAGGGTGTTTCCACTGAAGCAGTGTAACCACTGATAGCACTATGAAAGTACTGATGAAAGTACTGATGCTTGTAACGGTTTTGACCTATTCAAGTGGCAGTTTCAACTGCTTAATGACCACGTTTAATTGGTCATGTAACCACTAACGGCTATAATGGGGATAGTTATGAGGCTATTAATGGGCCGATTAATACTCATAATTCCATTGAATTAGCCAAGAGTATTATCCAATAAATAGGATATCTGCGATGGAGACACGAAAACGTAAACACTTATTAGCGAAAGGGTTATAGAATTGTGCCTAATTCTCTAATTGCATTTGGTCTTATCCCAAGTAGATATTCGTGATACCAGGCATTAGGGTCGAATAGTTTACTTTGGAAAGTGATTACACGATTCCAAGTGATATCCGGTTACCACCAAGTGGTATTTGTTACTGCTGTCTAGTTCTTTGTTTCTACTGAACAGTTGCACATTTCTACCGAAGATTGATTATCTTACCCTGCTGCTGGGACATAACCGCCAACAATCAAAGTAAACTATTTTGTGATAATCAATGGCAACTGCTGCAATGAAACACATGGCTTCAAACTTTGTTAAGCTGGACAAGTTTGAAGGGGTGGACTTTAGGAGGTGGCAGAAGAAGATGCACTTCTTGCTGTCAAGTATGAGTGTGGGGTATGTGCTGACCACTCCAATTCCTGATGATGGGGATGATGCACGTTGAGCAGATCAGGAGGAGGAGCAAATGGGAGAATGATGACTACATATGCAGAGGTTTTATTCTCAATGGTATGTCTGATTCTCTGTTTGATATTTATCAGAACTTTGAATCTTCCAAAGAACTGTGGGATTCCTTGGATGCCAAATATATGGCTGAGGATGCATCAAGTAAGAAGTTCCTTGTTAGTAATTTAACAAATTACAAAATGACTGATTCAAGACCAGTTATGGAACAATACAATGAACTTCTTGGAATACTTGGAAGGTTTACACAACACAATATGAACATGGATGAGGCCATTAAAGTCTCTTGTGTCATTGACAAACTCCCTCATTCTTGGAAAGATTTCAAGCATACCTTGAAACATAAGAAAGAGGAGTTAACTCGTTGAGTGGGGCCATTCATGCGCATTGAGGAATCTCTCAAGATGCAAGATAATGACAAGCCAAAGAGTAGCAATGCTATTGGACCATCTGTTGTCAATATGGTGGAGCATAACAACTCCACCCGGTACAATGACAACAAAGGCAAACGCAAATATCATGACAACACAAGGGCAGATCCCAAAAAGAAGGCAACACCTACTTGTTGGAAATGTGGCAAGACTGGTCACATTAAAAGGACTGCAAGGGTGTTAAAGTTGGTGGTAAAGCCAATGGATCAGGCACTAATGGTTCAGGGAGTGGTGGATCAGCCAACTCACTGAAAGGTCACAATATGTTTAATAAGTCTTTTCAGATTTATTATGTTACATATGTATCTGAATATTTTTATGTGCATGATGATGATGTTGCGTGGTGGGTTGACTCTCGTGCAACAGTTCATGTGTGTAAAGATAGAAGCTGGTTCAAGACTTATGAGTCACTGAATGATGGTTCTATTCTTCACATGGGAAATGAATCAAAGCCTTGGTGCATTCGTGGTTGTGTAGATCTTAAGTTTAGTTCCGGAAAGATTGTAACTTTGTTTAATGTTATTCATGTTCCTGATATAAGGAAGAACTTGGTTTCAAGTAGTGTTTTGAATAATCATGGATATAAACAAGTTATTGAATTTGATAAATTTGTTCTTTCTAAGCATGGTGTTTTTATTGGTTTTGGTTATTTATGTAATCAAATGTTCAGACTTAATGTTACCACTGATAAGCAGTTATTTCAGCTTTTGTGACCACATATAACCAGACTGACTCTACCCTATGGCATGCTAGACTTGGCCATGTTCACTATAAACGGATGCAAGATAACCAAGAAACCCTTTCAGGGTGTTAGTCGTGAGACTAAGCTCTTGGAGCTGATACACAGTGACCTGTGTGTTTTGCATGCCACTCCTTCTTTGGGGAATAAGAAGTACTTTGTGACATTTATTGATGATGCTTCTAGGTTTTGTTATGTATATTTGTTACATACAAAGGATGAAGCATTAGATAAATTCAAAGTGTTTAAAACTGAAGTTGTATTACAACTTAGGTCTTTGATCAAAAGATTAAGGACTGATAGGGGAGGTGAGTACATGGATACTCTGTATTTTCAGTCTGTTGGTATAATCCATGAAACGACCGCCCCTTATACTCCTCAGCAAAATGGTATTTCTGAAAGGAAAAACAGGGTGCTGAAGGAAATGGTTAATTCCATGTTGTCCTATTCAGGACTGAGTCAAGGGTTCGGGGTGAAGCTATAACAAGCTTGCTATTTATTAAATAGGGTTCCCAACAAAAGGAACAAGGTTACCCCTTATGAACTCTCGACTAAAAGGAAACCCAACCTGAACTATCTCAGGGTCTGGGGTTGTAGGGCTGTTGTAAGACTCCCTGATCCAAAGCAAACGACTTTGGGTGAAAGAGGCATTCACTGCATCTTTGTTGGATATGCTGAGCATTCCAAGGCTTTTAGGTTCTATGTTATTGAACCTAATGAATATGTTTCATTTAACTCTATAATTGAATCAAGGGATGCAGACTTTGATGAGAATAGATTCTCATCAGTCCCTAGACCAAGTTAGAGGATTCCTAATGGAACTCTTGACATGGTGTATCGAGGTCCTCGATGATGAACCATCGTGGTCCCGATGAGGTTGTGGTTCAACAACTGAACCTGCAGGCTCAGAGAAAAGGTCAGAATCCAAAGTCATTTGGACCTGAGTTTCAACTATACTTAGTTGAAGGAACAAGGGATGAGGTCTCCGACCAATACTCCTATTGCTTCATTGTTGAGGATGATCCCAAGACATTTGAAGAAGCAATGAAGTCCCCGGATATTGCTTTCTGGAAAGAAGCAATCAATGATGAGATGGATTCCATCATGGGGAACAACACTTTGGTGTTGGTTGATCTACCTCCTGGTTGCAAACCTCTAGGTTGCAAATGGATTTTCAAAAAAAAATGAAGGTAGATGGAACTATTGAAAAGTTCAAGGCTAGATTAGTTATTCAGGGCTTTAAACAAAAGTCAGGGTAGACTATTTTGATACTTATGCCCCGTGGCTCGACGCATTCATAAGACTGGCTGATTGCTATGGCATCTATTCACAATCTGATTATTCATCAGATGGATGTGAAGACAGCTTTCTTGAATGGTGAATTGGAAGAGGAGTTTATATGAACCAACCTCAGGGCTTCATCTTGCCTGGCAATGAAAACAAGGTGTGTAAACTGATTAAGTCTCTTTATAGACTTAAGGGCACCTAAGCAATGGCATCAAAAATTTGATGAAGTGGTTTTGTCTAGTGGTTATGTTCTCAACCAGGCTGACAAATGTGTGTATAGCAAATTTGATGAATCCGGTAAAGGAGTCATCATTTGTCTATATGTTGATGACATGTTGATCTTTGGCACTGACCAAAATCAAGTTGACCTGACAAAGGAATTTTTGTCATCAAGGTTCTCCATGAAGGACATGGGGAGGCTGATGTTATCCTTGGTATAAGGATTAAACATGAAAGTAATATTTCTATCTCATTATATTGAGAAGGTGCTGAGGAAATTCAATTACTTTGATTGTACTCCAATGAGTACTCCTATGGATACTTGTGAGAAGCTGATGCCTAATCATGGCAAGGCTGTATCTCAACTTGAGTATTCTAGGGTAATGGGCTGCCTGATGTATGCCATGACTTGTACAAGACCTGATATTGGTTTTGCAAAGGGGAAAATTGAGCGTATACTAGTAATCCTAGTGCTCATCACTGGCGCTTCAAAGGGTACTGAAGTATTTGAAGAGAACTATGGATTATAGTCTCTCATATAATGGTTACCCATCAGTGTTGGAAGGTTACACTGATGCAAGTTGGATCAGTAACACTGAAGACAATTCGTCTACCATTGGCTGGGTATTCCTACTTTGTGGAGGTGCGTTTTGGGCATCCAAGAAACAAACTTATCATTTCCACCAACAATGGAATCATTTGAGGCTTTAGCACCTGCTGTAAAGAAGCTGAATGGTTGAAAAACTTGCTCCTTGATATTCCATTGTGGCCTAAACCTATAGCACCTATTTCTATCCGGTGTGATAGTGCAGCTACATTGGCTAAGGCTTATAGCCCGATGTACAATGGTAAGTCTAGACACTTAGGTGTCAGACATAGCATGATTCGTGAGCTTATCATGAATGGGGTGGTATCTATAGAGTTTGTGAGATCTCAACAGAACTTAGCTGATCACTTGACGAAGGGTCTGGCTAGAGACTTGGTTATAAAGTCTGCTAAAGGGATGGGTTTAAAGTCCAACTTAGTCATGAATGACACCCAACTCCCTCCTGAGGAAACTTAGGAGCTGAGTTCAATGTGGAAAGTGAATTATCAAAGGACTGGAGCACATGTTTTATTTACATCCCAAGGTTGTGCTCGAACTGAAAGGAGGATGAAGTCTTTACTTCTTAATGGTTAATTTTCTTTGAAAAAGTGCTTGGCAAGAGCATGACTAAAGAGGAACCACCTATGTAAATGTTGAAGTTTTGCCGCTTCATGAAGCTTTGGACTTTAGCTTTTACAACATTTATGAATTTGGATATGGACACATGGCTTGTATAGTGTCAGGAGCTTTTAGTGTTTGAAAACTTGTGTGTATTTTATTTTCAGGTATTCAAATGGGTTGAAGGGTTCAATTCTTAGAACACCCTGATTCTCGAATATTTGAAACGTGTAATTTACTAAGATGGAAATTCAATCCTCAGGACATTTTCGTTTATGCACATGTTTTGCTTGATGTTTGTTTTTCATGCAAAGGAAGTGAACTAAATTTGGGGAGGATTGTTGGAAAATTTAGTGCTCTTGTGGGAATAGTTCACACCTTGTAAAGGGTTAGGAGGTACGGAGTGTACACCCATAAGGTCCATGAACACCCTGACTCTTGTAGTGGTTTGTATTGGTAGTGCTTAGTGAAAGTACTGTTGTGGTTACCACCGACATCGTTTCCACTAAAGCAAGACCAATGGATCGGTTTCCAATGGTGTGTTTCCACCAGCGTGTCACTGAAGTAGTGTTTACACCGCTGGTGTTTACCGGCAAAGGTAACCATGATAGCACTATGAAAGTACTGCTTGTAACGGTTTTGACCTATTCAAGTGGCAGTTTCAACCGCTTAATGACCACGTTTAATTGGTCATGTAACCACTAACAGCTATAATGTGGATAATTATGAGGCTATTAATGGGCCGATTAATACTCATAATTCCATTGAATTAGCCAAGAGTATTATCCTATAAATAGGATATATGTTTATGCATGATGGAGACACAGAAAACGTAAACACTTATAAGCGAAAGGGTTATAGAATTGTGCCTAATTCTCTAACTGCATTTGGTCTTATCCCAAGTAGATATTCGTGATACCCACGCATTAGGGTCGAATAGTTTACTTTGGAAAGTGATTACACGATTCCAAGTGATATCCGGTAACCACCAAGTGGTATTTGTTACTGCTGTCTAGTTCTTTGTTTCTGCTGAACAGTTGCACATTTCTGCCGAAGATTGATTATCTTACCCTGCTGCTGGGACATAACCGCCAACATCATATACGTTAAGTGTCAACTTTCATATTCATTTGAAATTTTGTACCTCCTTGCGAGATTCTCACTGACATCTGTTACGTATAAGTCTTGCACTCTTTGGACTCGAAATCGTTATGATCTGTGCGAAACTATGGATTGCTACGTCTGCCTTAAACTTGTACTTCTGCGTGTACTTCTGTGACTTCAATTTTCGAGGACGAAAATTTTCTTTTAGAGGGGAAGAATTGTAAGACCCTAAAAATCTAAAATGTATGAAATGACCATTTTACCCTCACATTTAATATTTATAAACTACGTAAAGTATGTCAATCTCATTCAATGTTTTACCCCAACTTGCGAGTAATTATCGAACTTTAATCCACATGGCCACAAAGGGATAATATTTGAACTTATCGTAAGAGTTGAGTACAAGATAAAAATCGACATTTACTACAACTAAAATGCATACCACGCTCATGAAGCGCATGGGCCAATTTATGCACAAAAATGACAAACCATTATAACTAAAGATCACAAGCCCATGTATCATGGTAATTTGGAAGCTATCAAGCTGTTTTGGGCCTCCATAATTTTCGATAGCTGTACATCATATATATCACATACATCTCATTTATTTAGCCTATTATTTTACACTTTCACTCACTCATAAAACCATAATCCTTCCAACTCAAAAGTGACGGCAAACTCATATACTTTCTCAATCCCATCCGAATTCAAGCAACAAAAAGGAAATTTCGCAAGGTGCTTCGAGGCTGCTGTAGATGTGATATTTGGTCGTGATTCGTGTAAATCCAAGGAGCTACTGGACTGGTGCTATCGTGGGATTTTTAATCCAAGGGAGGCTGTGAGTATTGTTTTAGTCGTGGGTTCCTTTTCCCTGGTTTCTTGCTTCTTGTCTCGTCTTGTACACGCACAAAGGTAATAGCGCTATCTCGTCTAGTTTCATTCCTGGTTTCCCTTGATTACCGTAGTGTGAATGGCCCTTTCGAATGGTTATTGAACTTAAAGTCTCACATAAACGATAAGTGTTATATATCGACTTTAATATATGCCTACTTAAATCAAATCTACAAACTGAGATATATGGATGTTGGCGTCTGATTGCATACATGAGTAAAAGAATTAGATTTTAATTTAAGTCTTGGGTCAAAGTTGGAACTGAGTATGTATGTAGAATCGGGCATGGTAGAGTATGCATGATATTATGTATTGAATGTATATTTATTTGAAAGGAGTGATTATATCATGCATGTGAGTGTCAGGTGTACCTCGTTTGTGTGGGTCAAATAGATAAAAAAAGGTTTATGTGTAAAATTGTTTTATAGAGACAATGGTTTGGCTATAGTTTTTCAAAATGGTGTATCTTATGGTGTACGTGCGTATGATTTTATGTGTGGGAATCGAGTATTTGAATGCATGCATGGCTTTTCATGGCTTGGTCGAATGTGAGCTTATTTATTTGTGTTCTTGTTAAAATGCTAAAGAGTGGTGCTTGTGTGATGTCGAGTGGTGCATGCTAAATCGAACATGCGTAATAAGTGGTATGGTTTATGTATAAGTCCTGTGGTGTGTGTATGTCGAGAGTATTAACTTGTGTAAATGCGTATGTGTGTCGAGTTGAGACTGCTTACTTTGCATGGGTGTGTGAGTGGATATTGGGTAGTAAAGTATATATGTCTTATACGAGGAACCAAGTACTGAATTTAAGTGTGATTTCATGTTTAAGTTTTGGATAAGTTGCATCAACATGGCATGTTAGGCGTGTGTATTAAAACCAGTAAAAGGGATACGTGATTTTGGTATATGTATGTAATGGTCTTGTAGGGGCGAGTTTGAGTGTGATCGTGGGATTATTGTTTGGGTCGTTTGGTGTTCTGAAAGCGTGTCGGGATAGATGAGTCGGAGCTTAATCATATTACATATTTACTTGGTCGTAAATGTTAATCATATGGACCACGAGCGAGCTTAAAGATGGTCGATCAAAATGTTAAAACATTGTTCTTTCATTGATATTAAACGTGCATGAATTTAAAAGGAGCATAAGA
The DNA here is from genome assembly GCA_910596185.1 of Chrysanthemum makinoi. Classification (NCBI taxonomy): domain Eukaryota; kingdom Viridiplantae; phylum Streptophyta; class Magnoliopsida; order Asterales; family Asteraceae; genus Chrysanthemum; species Chrysanthemum makinoi. Next base: position 5,916,896 of record OU343219.1, read on the forward strand.
TTTAATTTAATTACACTTGTAACCCTACACTTTGAAATATTTACCATGCAAACCCTATAGTTTAAATTATGATCTAATAAAGCCGTAAAATAGGAAAATTGTCTTATTAAACCTTTAAGTTACCATTTATAATTTATAACCCCTAAGTTTGGCTAATTAATGATTTTTAGCCTAAAGTATTTTAATTCCTTCCATTACTAAAAATGAGAATACGCTTAATAACTCTAAAAATATTAATACGATTCGTATAAGCCACAAATCTGTTATGACTTAAATGAGCTAATAAGTATTATACGAAACGTAATCCGTGTAGATTCGTTGAAGACGTGACGTTATTTCTTCGTGCCCACATTTCCATTTGCTTTCATTGCTAAGGTACAAATATTCTACCCTTTCTCATTAAAGGTTTATTCTCATGACTTCTCGATCCTTGACTTTGATTCCTTATCTTTGATATGATTCCCTTTGCTATGATTCCTTTGATATGATTTCATCCGTTATTGTCACACCCCCAAATTACCTGTTTTGCAGCGGAATGGAATTCCTAGGGGTTGACTGTCATAGCATCACAGTTACAGTTATATTGAACGACCTAAAGTGTCGTTTGGAAAACACATCGTTTGATTTAATAAAACATCAGAGTTTACAAAAGATAGGTCCCAAATGAAAATCAACGTGTGCGGAAATAAGTTTGATACAAGTCAAACGATGTTTTTAAAGTGTATAAATCCCATGTGAGACGCGTCGTCACCACGACTCTATGATAGGTCCACATGCATGCCATGAAGTGTATGCCTTAGATACCTGAGATAAAACATGCTAAAAAGTGTCAACACAAAGGTTGAGTGAGTTCATAGAGTTTGTGTTGAAATGTACAGTCTTTCAAAATCGTTTATGCAGCAAAGGCATTGTAAATCCACTCAGTTCCAAGTTTTGCCCATACAAAACTTGCAACCTGTGTGTTCACAACCCACTGCCAAAATGTGTATAGTTTATGTTCAAACACACATCGTCAAATGAATTCACAAAATAGTACATAACTTAATGTATCAATAGTTACTTGACATAACACATAATTCGTATAGTTTCAAATCGTTCCAAGGCCATTAGTTCATGTTTGTACCAAGACCGCGAGTTCAACATTATACCAAGACCATTAGTTTAATGATTATACCAAGACCATTAGTTCAATGATTATACCAAGACCGCTAGTCCAATGATTATACCAAGACCGCTAGTCCAATGATTATTGATATAGAAATTCTAAGTATGGCAAAACTGTTACTTCGTATGACTAAACATTCAGTTCAAATAAACATATAGTTTTCAAATAGACATGAATTTCATATAAGTTGTTGAGCATGTATCTCCCCCAAAAGTAGTATAAAAACAATTGAAAATGGGGCTATGGAACTCACCTGGTGCAATGTTTATTATGATATAATGGCAATATGAAATGAGGCTAAACCTCTAACCGCACCTATTATGAATGATATGTTCTAATGTAAATCATGAAACAATGTCGTGCATGCAAAATCATATGATATCCATACCACTTGTACATTTGAAAATAATGTTTATCGGCGAAATATATGTTTATGACATCTCGTCATATTATAAAATACTTTACAAGTATTTACGTTGAAACAACCTCCTACTATAGTCGTTTAGTGATTTATCAAGAATTTATAGCTTTTCGTCGCAAAATAATATACTTTGATAATTTGTGAAAGTGACTAAATGACCTCGAAAAGCTGGTCGTAAAATATTGAATATCGAGTGTTAGGAAACAAACTCAATGGTTTTGGAAAGCTTGTAGCATTATCTCAAAGTTTTAGCTTTTGAATTTTCATCATAGAGGTTTCGTTCATGGAGAAAAACATAGGTAAAGTAGGGTACTTGTACCAAAAATATTGTTTAAGGGTAGTTTTCGGCAAAGTTTGAGTGACCGTATTTTATTCGTTACAACTCCGTTTGACGAACGGTTGGACATTTTGGAAAATAGGCTAGGTGAACTTACTTTTACTAGAAGACATCATTTTATAAAAAGTACTCCATCGATGTTAAAAACAACTCCCAACATGGTCATTCGCGGCCGTAATTTTTGGCTATTAGAAAATATATTAGTTATGCTTATATGAAATAGTTACGACAACCTTGTTTAAACGCGTATAATTTAATCGTTATAAGTCTGTTTTCTACGTTTTATATGTCCGTAGCTTCGTGTGAAAGTATACTAATATATTTTTGATAAATCGACTCATTTAGATAACGCTTAAGACTCATTTTTGACTCGTAAAAATTCTGGACAGCATGCTATTTTCCGGAAAATATAGTCTTCGTCGTTAAACTTGAAAATAGCATAACTTCTTCGTTATAAATCCGTTTTAACCCGTTCAAGCGACCACGGTTTCGTTTTAAAGTATATTTTCTGAATTTATAGCCCAAAATATTTTATAAACTGTCGAATTTTCCAGATTTCACAAAAATGATCAGACCACTATTTATTGTTGTCGAAATGGGTTTTTCTCGCGTAATACTTATTCTAACCACTTCAAATCAATGCCAAAGATATTCTAAACCTACCATACACCTTCTTAGGGTGTCATGGGTTCCTATACATCATCAAAAATGATATGTTTTCAAGGGATAATTATAGGATGATATATATTAATTATAAGTAATAAAAACATTAAAAGTGGTATAGATTCATATGTAACATGCATGTTTTCTTACAAAAATGATGAAATAACATAAATATGAATATGAAAGAGTTATAAAGATCATGAAATGCTTACTAGTGTAGTGATGAGGTTTAAAGAACAAGGTTTTTCCTAATAACCCTAGGTTTTTATTTCAAAACCTTAATTAAGAATATGCTAGTGTGTATATTTTAGCTTGATCCTTGAAAAATCTTGGTTTCTTCTTATGTTTCTCCTTGGCCGGTTTTCACAAAGAGATGGGAGAGTGATATTTGCTTTTGCACCTTAGAAAAATGATGCTAGTACGTGTTATGTTTAGTTTATAATAAAAATAAGTAAATATTGTTGTATCATGTTGATATTTTGTACCCCAAAAGTGTTGTGTCATCCATATATGTCGACACACATAAAACAAAGCAAAGTTTATTGTATTTTGATTAACTAAATGTATAAGTGTATTAATATATGTGTAATTGTTTAAGTATAGTTGGTAACGTGTACATATAATTAAGTATTTAGGGTAACGTTAGCTAAAAATAAATTTTAACGAAACAAAATAGAATATATCAAGGTCATAAAAATTATAAAAATACATTTCTTACAAAAATTTAGTGAAATAATAATCATCGAGTAGTATTTACTTAAAACCCGTCCGTAATTATATAAATATAACAATTTATATACAAATTAAATTTAAAACACCGGGTAAACTAATAATATTATTTTTTAATATGAGTATAAAAATATATCAGAATAATTTTTGGAAGTGTCGGATCAAATGTTCAAAATAAATGATTACGCGATAGCGTTTATTTATAGGAAATTATACGTTTAATGAAAAATGCAAAACCATGTATGAACTTATATGAGATGATGTTACTAATGATATGTAGACTACTAATGATATGTAGACTAACTCTAGTCTATATGAAATGTCCTCGATGATTGTTCATGAATTCGCAGCTAAACCCTTACGGTTACGCGAATTTGATACTCGTAAACCTAGTTTACGACAAATGATGAATAGTGAAGCATGAATAGTGATATTTTCAAAGTTTGTAAAATTACCTGAAATTACGAGTTGTCACAGTTATGATATTCGATCTGCTATCCGTTTCGTTATGAGATCAGTTGTGATATTCGTTGCTATTATATGATTCAGTTATGCTCATATGATTGGTTTGGATATGATATGATTATGGATATGCTTTGATATGATATGTTATGTTCAGTTGCCCGAGCTAACTAGTCATGGAGGTACCATGACCATGTCACTGATGCACCAATGGCATGACACTATCTGGGGCGGTGTGATTAGTCCCCGGCGTTCCCTTTATGATATGATATGATATATGTGATCACTTGGCCATTATGAATACGTATGTACAGTCTCGAACTGGCATATGTATATATGATTTGTTTTGCAGGGAGCGTATGGATGCATCCTAGGTACTCAGTTCAGTTTTGGTGATGTGGTGCGTGTGTGCAATACACCCTCTCACATTTGGGAGCTAGCTACTCCATTTGGTACTTGAGAGGTCTCCCCTCCTTGTGCACTTATGATTTGACGGATTTGATATGATTTGGCAGATATGGGTTATGATGTGTGATTTGTTAGATTTGGCTATTGGAGTATCTCCTTTAGTATAGGTGCTCGTGGCAACATTCTGATTTTGGTTATTTGACTATTTGATATTCTGATTCATTCATTTACTATGCCTATTCAATCATTCAGTTGACTACTTATTCACTCAGTATTCTTATGTGATTCGTTTGACTATCGGACTCATGCTTCAGTTCATTTGGTTATTATACTCAGTCTTCGATTCATTTGATTTACTATGATTTCACTTTATTTCGGTTGGTTGCCAAGCTTATACTTTAGATTACCACTTCATCCGTTTACCCAGCTATTATATGATTATTGGATTCAAGTGTTGACTATGCTATTATATGATTATTTGATCCATCTGCTTACCATGCTGGTATATGATTACATGATTTCTCTGTCTACTATTTTAGTATGTGGTTACCTGATTCATCTGTTGTCATGCTAATATCTTATTATCCGCTTACCATGCTATTATGTGACTATTTGATTTGTTTAGTTGCCATGCTATATTCTTGTTCAGTTACTTCATTTGATTATGATGTTCGTTCAGTATTTCCTACCTATACTTGTGACTGACATGCTTATACTTCTGCTGGTATTTCTGCTTGTCATTAATTGTTGATTATCTGACCTGTGTGATTGCCATGCTCGCATTTTATTCAGTTGCTTCCGCCTGCTTATAGAATTCAGCTTAGCTTATATATATCTGATTATCTGATTTGTTGTTTTGCTATATTTATGATTAGCTGATCCGCTGGTTGGTTTGCATGTTCATTGTTTGGTTACTTGTTTTGATTATGATACTGTTCATAAACTTCTAATTGATTATGTTTCAATACTTGTATGTTTGGTTATTTATATGTGCTTATATTTACTCAATGATTCGCTGCTTTGCTTTGCTTTGGTCTTACTTGATTTCTGTTCCTTCTGGATATCTGTTAATATTGTGTTCTGCAGGTTCATCATTGACTCATTTTGTTCATTTGCTATGACCTTGATATCAGTTTCCTTTGATTCCCTTCATATCGTTATTTTGTTTAGATTTTATTTTGTCATATCTGTTCACTTGGCTTTTTAAGCTCAGCCGCATTTTCTTTTCCATGCGGCAGGTACCAAGTAGGATGCTAGGCTTTGTTGGGCTGAGAGTAGGAGCATTTGAGTGAACCGACCCTAGTTTCCCTTATCACTTTGGACCTATTTTGAAGAGCAATTGTTTTGATATTTCATTTCATTCTTAGACATATTGGATTTTGTATTTTCCTTGTAAGTCATTCGTTTATATGACTTAGTATTTTATTTTATAAGACTTCCGCTTGCAAAATTTTATTAGTATGTTCTGATATGACTCCATAATGTGACATTCGGACCCTTGTCGGGTTGGGGTGTTACAATTATGGTTTCAGAGCCAGGTTTCGTCTTGTTGACCTTAGGATTGACCTGTGAGGACTTGGGTAGACATTAGGCTTCCATCTGTTTTGATCTTTTTCGATTCTTTTGATTTTCGTTCAGATTTAATTTCGAAATTCTTTCGTCTTCACTGATTTGACCTTCTTTTTTTCGCATTTGATTTAGTTTGTTTTATCTTCGCGGATGCGTTTGTCGATCGTTTAGATGGAGACTACTGTCGAAGATGATGCGGCCGATCCTGCTTTGCTGCAACGATTTCTGGAGAGGTTCGTGAAGTAGAAGTCGTACCCGATTGTGATGCTACTGGAGACATCAAGATGCTGCTGGAGGGAGTTGGACAGATCAACCAGAGGCGCAAAGACGGAGATAAGATTCAACCGGTGGACACTTGGAAGATGTATGAGTAGAAGAACTATGACCGGCGTACTTTAGACGTGTGGGGAAACTACTACCAAGATTTGGGCATATTGTGGTCAACAGTCCAACCGTTGAGATGCTGAGAAGATTCATCTGCTTCATATGATCAGGCGCGATTTGTGTTACTCTGATTTGTTTCGTCACGCATTTTGAGTTAGTTTGATATTTCGTTATATGATTTTGCCAATGGTGTTTTTCTTCGATTTGTTTGGGGCTTAGCTTGGATGATGGAGTCCTATGGCTTGATTTTTCGGTGTTACTACAACTTCGCGTTGTGTGTTATATCTCTTTGATAAATCTTGATTTTCATCCATTATGATTTGTATCAGTAAGAGTAGGCTTTGCGGCACTTTGTCATTTTTGTGAACCTAAGGCTATTTTTGGATCGTCGGTAATGAGTCATGAGGAGCCTTTTCGAGTAGGTCGGTGGCCTTCCTTCTTTTGTGGTATGGTAAGTTGGTTTGATGTTTTATATGTTGCATGTGTGTGAATCTGGTTTGATTTGATATGTTACTTGCTATCTGTTTTGACGTGATGTTTGTTATGTGGTTCGTCATGACCCTAGACAGAATATGATGACAATAAGGACTTGTTATGTGATGCAAGTATTATGACTCCTGATCAACGTGATAATACCGAGATCATATAATTTGAACTTATCGGAATCATACGACGTCCTGGAAATGCCTGAGGTTGGTACGTTGAATGGATTAGGACTCATATACGTTAAGTGTCAACTTTCATATTCGTTTGAAATTCTGTACCTCCTTGCGAGATTCTCACTGACATCTGTTACGTATAAGTCTTGCACTCTTTGGACTCAAAATCGTTATGATCCGTGCGAAACTATGGATTGCTACATCTGCCTAAAACTTGTACGTCTCTGTGTACTTCTGTGACTTCAATTTTCGAGGACGAAAATTTTCTTTTAGAGGGGAAGAGTTGTAAGACCCTAAAAATCTAAAACGTATAAAATGACCATTTTACCCTCACATTTAATATTTATAAACTACGTAAAGTATGTCAATCTCATTCAATGTTTTACCCTAACTTGCGAGTAATTATCGAACTTTAATCCACATGGCTACAAAGGGATAATATTTGAACTTATCGTAAGAGTTGAGTACAAGATAAAAATCGACATTTACTACAACTAAAATGCATACCACGCTCATGAAGCGCATGGGCCAATTTATGCACAAAAATGACAAACCATTATAACTAAAGATCACAAGCCCATGTATCATGGTAATTTGGAAGCTATCAAGCTGTTTTGGGCCTCCATAATTTTCTATAGCAGTACATCATATATATCACGCACATCTCATTTATTTAGCCTATTATTTCACACTTTCACTCACTCATAAAACCATAATCCTTCCAACTCAAAAGTGACGGCAAACTCATATACTTTCTCAATCCCATCCGAATTCAAGCAACAAAAAGGAAATTTCGCAAGGTGCTTCGAGGCTGCTGTAGACGTGATATTTGGTCATGATTCGTGTAAATCGAAGGAGCTACTGAACTGGTGCTATCGTGGGATTTTTAAGCCAAGGAAGGCTGTGAGTATTGTTTTAGTCGTGGGTTCCTTTTCCCTGGTTTCTTGCTTCTTGTCTCATCTTGTACACGCACAAAGGTAATAGCGCTATCTCATCTAGTTTCATTCCTGGTTTCCCTTGATTACCGTAGTGTGAATGGCCCTTTCAAATGGTTATTGAACTTAAAGTCTCACATAAACGATAAGTGTTATATATCGACTTTAATATATGCCTACTTAAATCAAATCTACAAACTGAGATATGTGGATGTTGGCGTCTGATTGCATACATGAGTAAAAGAATTGGATTTTAATTTAAGTTTTGGGTCAAAGTTGGAACTGAGTATGTATGTAGAATCGGGCATGGTAGAGTATGCATGATATTATGTATTGAATGTATATTTATTTGAAAGGAGTGATTATATCATGCATGTGAGTGTCAGGTGTACCTCGTTTGTGTGGGTCAAATAGATAAAAAAAGGTTTATGTGTAAAATTGTTTTATAGAGACAATGGTTTGGCTATGGTTTTTCAAAATGGTGTATCTTATGGTGTACGTGCGTATGATTTTATGTGTGGGAATCGAGTATTTGAATTCATGCATGGCTTTTCATGGCTTGGTCGAATGTGAGCTTATTTGAATGTGTTCTTGTTAGTAAAATGCTAAAGAGTGGTGCTTGTGTGATGTCGAGTGGTGCATGCTAAATCGAACATGCGTAATAAGTGGTATGGTTTATGTATAAGTCCTGTGGTGTGTGTATGTCGAGAGTATTAACTTGTGTAAATGCGTATGTGTGTCGAGTTGAGACTGCTTCCTTTGCATGGGTGTGTGAGTGGATATTGGGTAGTAAAGTATATATGTCTTATACGAGGAACCAAGTACTGAATTTAAGTGTGATTTCATGTTTAAGTTTTGGATAGGTTGCATCAACATGGTATGTTAGGCGTGTGTATTAAAACCAGTAAAAGGGATAAGTGATTTTGGTATATGTATGTAATGGTCTTGTAGGGGCGAGTTTGAGTGTGATCGTGGGATTATTGTTTGGGTCGTTTGGTGTTCTGAAACCGTGTCGGGATAGATGAGTCGGAGCTTAATCATATTACGTATTTACTTGGTCGTAAATGTTAGTCATATGGACCACGAGCGAGCTTAAAGATGGTCGATCAAAATGTTAAAACATTGTTCTTTCATTGATATTAAACGTGCATGAATTTAAAAGGAGCATAAGATTTAATTTAATTACACTTCTAACCCTACACTTTGAAATATTTACCACGCAAACCCTATATTTTAAATTATGATCTAGTAAAGCCATAAAATAGGAAAATTGTCTTATTAAACCTTTAAGTTACCATTTATAATTTATAACCCCTAAGTTTGGCTACTTAATGATTTTTACCCTAAAGTATTTTAATTTCGTCCATTACTAAAAATGAGAATACGCTTAATAACTCTAAAAATATTAATACGATTCATATAAGCCACAAATCTTTTATGACTTGAATGAGCTAATAAGTATTATACGAAACGTAATCCGTGTAGATTCGTTGAAGACGTGACGTTATTTCTTCGTGCCCACATTTCCATTTGCTTTCATTGCTAAGGTACAGATATTCTACCCTTTCTCATTAAAGGTTTATTCTCATGACTTCTCGATCCTTGACTTTGATTCCTTTTCTTTGATATGATTCCCTTTGCTATGATTCCTTTGATATGATTTCATCCGTTATGATATTCGATCTGCTATCCGTTTCGTTATGAGATCAGTTGTGATATTCGTTGCTATTATATGATTCAGTTCTGCTCATATGATTGGTTTGGATATGATATGATTATGGATATACTTTGATATGATTCGTTATGTTCAGTTGCCCGAGCTAACTAGTCATGGAGGTACCATGACCATGTCATTGATGCACCAATGACATGACACTATCTGGGGCGGTGTGATTAGTCCCCGGCGTTCCCTTTATGATATGATATGATATATGTGATCACTTGGCCATTATGAATACGTATGTACAGTCTCGAACATGCATATGTATATATGATTTGTTTTGCAGGGAGCGTATGGATGCATCCTAGGTACTCAGCTCAGTTTTGGTGATGTGGTGTGTGTGTGCAATACACCCCCTCACATTTAGGAGCTAGCTACTCCATTTGGTACTTGAGAGGTCTCCCCTCCTTGTGCACTTATGATTTGACGGATTTGATATGATTTGGCAGATATGGGTTATGATGTGTGATTTGTTAGATTTGGCTATTGGAGTATCTCCTTTAGTATTGGTGCTCGTGGCAACGTTCTGATTTTGGTTATTTGACTATCTGATATTCTGATTCATTCGTTTACTATGCCTATTTAGTCATTCAGTTGACTATTTATTCACTTAGTATTCTTATGTGATTCGTTTGACTATCGGACTCATGCTTCAGTTCATTTGGTTATTATACTCAGTCTTCAGTTCATTTGATTTACTATGATTTCACTTTATTTCGGTTGGTTGCCAAGCTTATACTTCAGATTACCACTTCATCCGTTTACCCAGCTATTATATGATTATTGGATTCAAGTGTTGACTATGCTATTATATGATTATTTGATCCATCTGCTTACCATGCTGGTATATGATTACATGATTTCTCTGTCTACTATGTTAGTATGTGGTTACCTGATTCATCTGTTGTCATGCTAATATCTGATTATCCGCTTACCATGCTATTATGTGACTATTTGATTTGTTTAGTTGCCATGCTATATTCTTGTTCAGTTACTTCATTTGATTATGATGTTCGTTCAGTATTTCCTACCTATACTTGTGACTGACATGCTTATACTTCTGCTGGTATTTCTGCTTGTCATTAATTGTTGATTATCTGACATGTGTGATTGCCATACTCGCATTTTATTCAGTTGCTTCCGCCTGCTTATAGAATTCAGCTTAGCTTATATATATCTGATTATCTGATTTGTTGTTTTGCTATATTTATGATTAGCTGATCCGCTGGTTGGTTTGCATGTTCATTGTTTGGTTACTTGTTTTGATTATGATACCGTTCATAAACTTCTAATTGATTATGTTTCGATACTTGTATGTTTGGTTATTTATATGTGCTTTTATTTGTTCAATGATTCGCTACTTTGCTTTGCTTTGGTCTTATTTGATTTCTGTTCCTTCTGGATATCTGTTAATATTGTGTTCTGCAGGTTCATCATTGACTCATTTTGTTCATTTGCTATGACCTTGATATCAGTTTTCTTTGATTCCCTTCATATCGTTATTTTGTTTAGATTTTATTTTGTCATAACTTTTCACTGGGCTTTTTAAGCTCAGCCGCATTTTGTTTTCCATGCGGCAGGTACCAAGTAGGATGCTGGGCTTTGTTGGGCTGAGAGTAGGAGCATTTAAGTGAACCGACCCTAGTTTCCCTTATCACTTTGGACCTATTTTGAAGAGAAATTGTTTTGATATTTTATTTCATTCTTAGACATATTGGATTTTGTACTTTCCTTGTAAGTCTATTGTTTATATGACTTAGTATTTTATTTTATAAGACTTCCGCTTGCAAAATTTTATTAGTATGTTATGATATGACTCCATAATGTGATGTTCGGACCCTTGTCAGGGTTGGGGTGTTACAGAAGTTTTCATGGATGATTTCTCAGTCTTCGGAGACTCATTTGAATCTTCGCTCTCAAATTTCGAAAAAAAGATCGAACGTTGCAAAGCAGCACATCTCGTTCTTAACTAGGAAAATGCCATTTCATGGTAACCGAAGGAATTGTGTTCGAACACAAGATTTCCAGTGTAGGGATGGAAGTAGACAAAGCCAAGGTAGATATAATTACCAAATTTCCACCACTAACTAACGTGAAAGCCGTTAGATGTTTTCTTTGTCACGCCGGTTTTTACCGACGATTCATCAAAGACTTTTCGAAAATCTCTCGACCAATGAGCAAACTTCTAGAGAAAGACTATGTCTTTGATTTCAATGTTGATTGCATGAAAGCATTCGAAACTCTGAAAGCCCAACTAACTGGTGCACCGATTATGGTATCACCTAATTGGACACTACCATTTAATATCATGTGCGACACAAGCGATTTTGCTGTAAGAGCCGTTTTAGGTCAACGAGAGGGGAAACACTTTCCCCCTATATACTTTGCCAGCAAAATACTTACTAATGCTCAACAAAACTACACGGTTACAGAAAAAGAGTTGCTAGCGGTATTTTTTGCTTTCGAAAAATTTAGATCTTATCTCGTGCTCTCAAAAACCGTTGTATTCACCGACCATTCAGCGGTTAAGTATCTGTTTACGAAACAAGATGCGAAACCTCGTCTTATCCGATGGATTTTACTACAAGAATTTGATATCGAGATCAAAGATAAAAATGGAGCAGAAAATCTAGCCGCAGATCATTTATCGCGTCTTGAGAATCCTCATCTTGAGGAGTTGAAAGAAGAAGAAATGACGATTACTTTCCCGATGAAACTCTTATGAATGTCGATGCAAATGATGAAGTTTCTTGGTTTGTAGACTTTGCAAATTACCTCGTGGGCAAAATCCTTAGAAAAGGCCTGACTTATGCTAAACGAAGCAAATTCTTTTCAAATCTAAAACACTACTTTTGGGAAGAACCTTATCTTTTCAAAATTTGTCCCGACGGGATGATTAGAAGATGCATTTCTGGTCCCGAAACCTGAAAAATTCTTGATGAATGCCATCATGGCCCAACTGGGGGATACTATGGTCCTTCCACCATAGCAAAGAAATTTTTCAATGCTAGATTCTATTGGCCAACAATTTTCAAAGAAGCTCATACTCTAATCCAAAATTGCGACGCTTGCCAAAAATCTGGTAGCCTTCTCGAAGAGATGAAATTCCACAAAAAGGCATTCATGTGTGTGAAGTATTCGAAGTCTGGGGAATCGATTTCATGGGTCCCTTTCCTAAGTCACACAAATTCGAATATATTCTCGTTGCTATTGATTATGTCTCTAAATGGGCAGAAGCCGAAGCTTTACCAACGAACGATGCACGAGTAGTGGTTAATTTTCTTAAAAAGCTTTTCACTAATTCCTAAAGCGTTAATTAGCGATCGTGGAACTCACTTCTGAAACAAAGAAATGGAGAAAATTATGAAACGATATGGAGTTCATCATCGTTTTGCTACAACTTATCATCCGCAAACCAGTGGCTAAGTGGAAAATACCAACAGAGCCTTAAAAACAATACTTGAAAAAAGGTCAAAGCCAATCCTTCCGTTTGGTCGAGAAAGCTCGACGACGCTCCTTAGACATTCCGTACAGCTTACAAAACACCGATTGGCACTACACTATACAGACTCTTGTATGGAAAAACTTGTCATCTGCCACTCGAAATAGAACATCGCGCTTACTGGGAACTTCGAAGCTGTAACCCATATCTCAAAATTATTAGAGAAAAGAAATTCTTGCAACTGCATGAGCTCGACGAATTAAGACTCCAGGCTTATGAGAATTTCAAGCTTTACAAAGCCAGAACCAAAGCTTATCATGATCGTAAACTCCGAATTCGTAAAGTTTTCAAAGCAGGAGACAAGGTTCTACTTTTCAACATGAAATATAAGTTTAAAGCCCCTAAGCTTAAACCAAAGTGGTTCCGACCATATGTCGTGAAACATGGATTTCCATCCGGCTATGTCGAACTCTATGACAAGCATGGTGGAAGTTTCATCATTAATGGACATCGAATCAAGCTATATCACGATAAAGAGCAATTAAATGAAATTTCAGTCGAGGAAATACTGCTCGAACACAAGGCTATTCCTTTCATGGCCCCTTTTCTGGCTGACTTCAACAAGAAAATGGTAGGGGTGAGCAAAACAAACCGAAAAAACCGAAACCGAACCGAAAACCTAAAAAACCGACCGAAACTAAAAACTGATGGTTCGGTTTTTATTTTTTCAGAAACCGAAAAATGTGGTTCGGTTTCGGTTTTCGTCCAAAAATAAAACTGCAAAAACCGAACCGAACCGGTTTTGTTATATAAGAATATCTAATTAATATAATATGATTAAATAAATAAATAAAACAAATTTATAAATTCATATTCATTTTGAGAGTGGATTTATAATATATTTATCTAAACGTTTATATTTATGTGTGTGTTTGTCGTGTCGCATGTTTTGTGTGAATATATCAATAAGTATTTGATAATGATTATACTACGTGTATGTTCACTTGTATGTGTATGTCTCATTTATATGTTTGTAATTTTAGAATTATGCAATAAACATTATTATCCTTATATTGAAAAAAGTAAAGAATAATAACTAATTTTGTACGTAAAACAAGTTTGTTGGTATAATTTGGCCATACCGAAATATTGACGGTTAGAAACCGAAAAAACCAAAAAACCGAACCGAAACCTATAACAAACCGAAAAAACCGAACCGCCAAAAACCGAACGGTTTCGGTTTTGTGTTCTACAAAAACCGTACATTGTGGTTCGGTTTCGGTTTTAGCCAAAAACCAACCCAAACTTAACCGTGCACACCCCTAGAAAATGGCATGGAGTTCCGAAAATGGTTTCATTTATGATGTCCTTCCCAACGTGAGCGATTCCACAAAATTATGCGATTTAGATGAAACCGGGGAAGGAGTTGTAAAAGGAAACGTGGTATATGTCCCAAAGAAGAAACCAAAAACCGCAACCACGTGAAATAAGGAGTTTGAGTCAGGCTGATAACTCGGTAATAAAACAAGCGCTTCTCGGGAGGCAACCCGTGTTATTTGCAGTATTTTTATTCTATGTTGATTTTAGACGTTAACATCTCATAATTTGACCCGTGTTCGCACTTAAGTGTGGGGGGTGTGAACGTCGTCTTTTCATATTTTTTCATGTTTGTTTTTGTTTTTGCATAAATAATAATGCAGGTAATGATTTCTCTGGATTAGATACTTGGATCAATATGCCGATTACTCGCATTCTGGTTCACGCATCAATCGCTTTATAGCTCGAAGACATGGTTTTCCTCTTATTTCCTTATTTTTATTTATATTGTTCATTTAATAACATTGAGGACAATGTTGAAATTAAGTGTGGGGGGCAGTAGGGAAATCGAGACTAATTTTTAAATTTTTAGAGCTAATTTGCTTGCCCTTGTGATCTAGTAAAAGTTTTCACTCTTTTAGGATAATATATATATATATGAATAACCGGATCAACCCACCGGTAAAATCAGTAATTTTTGAAAAATTGAGACGTGTCCCGATTATTATTGCAATCCATTCTGGGATCGATAACATTAGCTAGCACATATTATAGCCCTTCCACTAAGCTGTGAGAATTTGAGCCTATATTTAGCATACATCTTTTATGCTTGGATCTTTTTGCTATGAGTGTGCCGGTGATTTTATTTATTCTAGAACTTGTGTTTGTAAATCATTACGAGACCGCAATGAGATTACATTTTATGTGATATAAGTATACATACGTGATAAGAGGCAACCTTAGGAATTTAACCCAAATGGCCTTCCTTTGTTACTTGGCTAGCTTCATTCGCTAGTTGACCACCAATTCGAACCCATTTGTTAGCGTTCATCCTTTTAACGCTAGATACCCTTAGATTACACCTTCTGGGCGAATCTTTTCGTTTTGATAAACCCCAAAAAAAATACAAAAAGATTTTCCACTTTTTAGCCTAACCTTACCCTTAGTCAAGTCTTGGTTGGTTGCTAGTTACTTGATAAGATGGATGTTATATGGGAAATCATTGGATTTTGGAGAAAGTTGCAAACTCCATTTTTTTCATGGAAATCTGGTGATATCTTGATCGATGTTCAATGGTCAAAATTGTGAATTCAAAAAAAAAATTGTTGGAAATAATTAGCCAAGGAGCTGAGCGTGTGCAATAAAGTTTGATCAAGTATGGGAATTCTCCAAATAATATGATAGCGGATTGTAGTGACTAGCAACACGTGATTTGTAGACTTTGACTATTTTGTACATTCCTTATGATATTCTTTATCCAAAACCTCATACCTTGTCCCTACCCTTTTGCTTTTGAAAATGTTGAGTGCATGAATATTTTAGTGACCATCCGGTTCTTGAAGGATTAGGTGTCGCGCCAGCGATCTAGTGAACATTTTGGTGACCATCCGTCATTTATATGACGTGCCAGCGATCCGAGATATGCTCTAGTGACCATCCAACATTTGACTTAATCAAGAATTCGCGCTAGCTATCTAATATGTTTGGGTGCAAGATTTTTCTATTAGCCTAACCCAAATAAAAGACCTCTTTGATATGAATACTTGGTGCTCACGCTCTGTTGGAGAAAGTTTTGTTTCTTGTACAAGCCTATGGTAATAATTTAATCATGATTGAGCTATGAGTGTGATTTCTCTTATTTACTCCACCAATCAAATAACTGAGTGCTTTGAGTGAATTATATTTTATTTCTTTTTCGTGAGGTGTTTAGTAATGTAATCGGGCAAGAAAGTCATTGGGTAATGTCAAACGTCTCGTTTTTCACTAGAAGGCTTAAAACGATGAATCAACCCTTGTATCCGTATGAGATCGATTAGCATCACATTTTTCTAATCACTTTTAATGTTCCTCGTGGATTATTATTTTCAATTCTAGATTTTCTTGAGGGCAAGCAAAGTTAAAGTGTGGGGGGAATTTGATAACGCTCAAATTGTACATGTTTTTAGTAGTGTTATCCTCACTTTTGTGTATAGTATTTGGTCATATTTATGCGGTTTTGTTACTTAATTGTGCCAAAGTGTGTTTGCATAGCATATGTAGCCAAGTGCAGGAAAAAGTGGAAGAAATGACGAATAAATGAAGATTACACGATTGTTTGAAGGTTCCCGTATCAAGTTCCACCCATAAAGGTATTCCAAGCAAAGAAAGATCCAAGAACACACATATTGGAAGTTCCAAGACAGAGAAAATGCCAAGTTTGGTTAAAGAATAATGAAGCTACGATCATGGAATGAAAATGACAAAGTAAAGCCATGAAAAAGAGCTGCTGGCAAGCACCAGCCGGTCGGTCTACTCGCGCAACCGGATCAGCTGAGAAGTGTGCACAAAGGCATCAGCCGATCGGCTGAATGCAAACCGATCGGCTGGACGGTTCATATAATTTTTCCAAGTTGATATTCTGCATTCAATCAATGATTCTAGTCCATTATTTTGACCATTCTAGTCCATTCTATTTGCTTGGTGACCAAGGAGAAGCATTTAAAAACTTAAGGCCTTGGAGTAGTATAAATAGCACCCTTTTGTGCTTGTTTTCATCATCCCTCAATCAACAATCTCTCCACTCAACAAACCACTCTCGAATACTCCCCCAAACTCTCAAATTCGTCCTTAGAAGTCCAGGAAAGTGTGGAAGTGCTAGGAGTCACCATTTGGAGGTCAAAACATCAAGAAGGAGACACCAGTCCTTGTGGTATCATTGCCTTATCATTTGTAAACTCTTTTCAGTCATTGTAAGACTTTTAATTATGATTTCTAATGTTCAATATTCTAAGTTTGTGTTCATGTTTGCTATGAGTGGCTAGTGCCTTTATGCACTTGCTTAGATGATGTTTACTATGCTATGATTTGTTTATGATTGTGATAACATGTTTAATTTAATTTCAAGTTGATTCTAAGATCCAATTGTGTTTGAGTTTCATAGTGACATTTTTTGACCAAGTTTGACTAGTTGCTCATAATTCTAAAGGTCGAAACGTTTATTATTATTCAACTAGTTATAATCATTTGTCTATGAATGATTGTCTTTACCCATTATTCTTGATTATACAAAGGAACTTGAATGTGGTTGTAATGAAAATGCTTTTGTTTGTCAAATCGGATTGGTTGTAAACTACTTTGTGGTTGAAATATTAGTAGGAGACAATCAATTGTAACCTTTTGTCTATAATTGGTTACCTTTTGTATTGACCATTTCTTAAGAGTATTTGATAAAACAAAGAGTAGTTTTTATGTTTAAGTTTATGAAATTAACATGGAACAAACTTATGAAACTTGAACTGATTGGTTAAACTTAACGCTTGTTTTTATGAACTAAAATATTGACGAAGGTTTAACTTATAAGAACAATAGATTAGATCACCGTCTAATTATCAAAACCAACATGTTAAAAGAGTTATCACAATCATAATCATCATAAGTAGTAAACTAGTCTAAGCAAGTGTAGTTTTCCATCATTTGAATCACCATCATCATTATTGTTGCGTGCTTGCAATTTACTTTCATAGATTTTGTAGCTTACGTTATTGAGTCACACAAATCCCATGCGACCGATACTCGAGTTACCATCATAATCTTTCTATAACGAACGAGTTCACTTGCTCGTATGTGTTAGTAAACGATTTGGTAAATCACCCATTATAAATTTAAAACTTGCACTAGTTTCGACACATCAATCTCTTTGGTCAGTCATATTTCACCAACCGAATCGGCTGGGAGGTTCGTTGTGGATTTTAAAATTTTTTCAATTTCAAGTTTTAGCTTATGTGTTTAGTGTTTTTAAGTGTCTTTATTTGTTTTGAATTTATTTCTAAGTTTGTTTTGATTATAACTAACCCTTAACACTAATAGTTTGGATTTTTGTATTTGTGTTTGTTTTGTTATAGAGTTAGTAAGTTTTTGTTAGCATGGAGAGTTTAAGTGGAGTTTCAGAATATCTATGGAACTTCGAGAGATGTTCAAGGAAACCGGGGATTCCTTGGAAAAGTTAGGAAGTATGCTTGAAAAAGGGAAGATTGATTTTGAAAAGATAGAAGAAGTAGGAGAAAACAAGGTAAGAGTGCCAAGGGAGAACAAGGTTTTTGTTTTCACTCAAGCTCCTCTTAAGGAGTACAATTCACCGTTCATGAGGTTTGCTACCCCATGTAGTGTGGAAGGAGTTCGAGCTTGGGACGCTCAATTGAACATGGCTTATGGAGACAAGTTTCTCACCGATGAGGTACTTGACAAACTTGGTCATGTAAGGCTTAACTATGAAGGGTATGGAAGGAAGATAGTGAAGAATGTGCGAGTCAATATTCATGGGCACATTTTCGAAGTAGATTTTGTTGTGATTGAGCATGGAAATTCGGACGAACCGGGTGTGGTTTTGGGAAGGAACTTTCTTGTAACAACTAAGTGTAGGTTAGACTTTGCACTTGGGGAAATGAGGATCAACATTACGGAGTTGGAAGAATAAGAGAAAGATGTGGAGGTTATGTTAGAAGAACTTTGCGAGGATATGGAGCAAGCTAAAGAAGAAAAAAATAGAGGTATTGAAAATGAGAAAGGCGAGTAGGAAGAAAAATTCAATAAACAAATTAACCCGTCCCACCACCACTAAAAACGAAGATTCTACACCATCACCACCAATTTCACCACCAACTTTCACCCCATTAACCCAACAACAAAAGGAATCAATTTTAGAAAATTTGGAACAAAAGCTCAATGAGTTGATGGAAGAGAAGCCCGTTCTTGAGGTGTTGAAAAATTATATGAGTTACCGTAAAAAGCTTGATTCGGTAATGTTGGCGAGGGCTAGGTTGGAAGATAAAGATTTGAGTGAGGAAGAAAGAGTTGGAATTTTGGAGGAAGGATTGCCTAGCAAGGAAAGTGATTCGGGTAATTTTGTTTTGCCAATCAAGGTGAATGGCACAACGCCGATTTATGCATTGGTGTACATGGGGTCGAGTGTTAGTGTTATGCCGTATCCGTTGTACAAGAAGCTAGGGCGTAGTAACCCTCATCCTAACCAATCAAAACTCACTATGGCCGATAATTCGCAAGCCAAGGCTATGGGGGAGGTAAGGAATGTTAGAGTCCAAATCTGTTACCAAGCTTATTTAGCCGATTTTCTAGTGCTAGACGTATCGGTTGATAAAGAATTACCACTTTTGTTAGGAAGACCATTTCTTAGAACATGTGGGGCGATACTTGATATGGGCCGAAGTACTTTGACTATAGATGATGGGATAGTGAAACATTTGAGATTTGCTAAACTAATATAGTCAAACATTGGTGGGATGGAAGTTGTTGCTGATGATGATCTACCCATCACCTTTCAAATCAAACAGATGGTTTTGAATGCTTGATTTTTATATTTTAATTTTGGATTAGTTACCATGATATGTTTTTTTATATCTATATATTTAGTTTATTTATGGCTTAAATATTTAATCATCATTACTTTTAGTAATAACGCCTTACTGCAACTTCAAGTTACAGCAATCAATTTGGGAGAAAGTCTATATGATTGTGATTTAGTAAAGAAAAAATAATATATGGCAATTCTGCGGGTGTTTGGTATAATACTTATCATACTTATAATTTGCTTATTGCGCTTTCAATCAATGTTTGGTGATATTGGTTGTCATGGGTACGAACGGCTTTGAAGAAGATGATATTATCCGCATCTTGGCGGGGCAACCCATGATGGTTGCAGCCATGGCGGATGCATCCTTTTTCTTCAATTGTTAGCTTATCCGAGCCTCATGTTTAATGATTTCGACACTTCTTGCAGCGCTATTTGACCTGATTTTGACACTACAGTTGTGAATCGTTTGATGTTTAACATATTACTTTGGTATCTGTTTGAGTAATGTGCTCGGAGATACTATAAGTACCTTATTGATCAAATTTGATTGAAAAAGAGATAGAATAAAGATACAGAGCTTAAAAGTTTTTCCAACTCCCATATCGTCTCCAACTATCCCACCTGAACCTAGACCTCTACAATGAAGCTCCCATAGCCACTGAATGCCGTCTACCTAATGAGCCTGTAACTTTTTTATTTTATTTGAAGCTAAATCAAGCTTGTATTCTTTTGTTGGGTAGTCACAAACAACGTCGGCTCATAAGATTTGATCGTGTTAACTGAAATAAAGAAACCAAATGGCACAAATTAATAAAGTAAAAAGATTATGAACTCGTTCAAATAAAAAACGTGTTAAAAATAATGTACACAATTCTATTTCGGCTCCTTACCAATGTCCTCATTGCCTGCTGCAGAAGACGTAGAAGAGGTGTCGTGGTTTTGGTTTTCCTTCTTACGACCGCTTGGTTCCTCTAAACAGGCTGCAGCTGACCTTGAAAGAGGCTTTTCCTTCTTATTAACTCTTCCGTCACTATTAAAAAATTCATAGATAAGTAAAACATCACAAATAATTTAGAACATTTAATCATAGTTAACAAAACTAAGAAGAGACAACTAATTGATTAGCTTTAAATTTGAACACAAGCTACTCTTAAGCTAAGATTAAGCTATATTATCACTGAAACTAAACTAATAAGCTACTGAAGACCAGAAATAAGCACAAAACAATATCAAAAATCTGAGATCTAAATAAGCACTAATGAAAGACTAAGGTCTGTCTAACAACCCTGAATAGCTCAGTTTGAGCTTATGCACTAGCTTATAGACAAGAAGCTAAAGGTTCAAACTAATTAAAAACTATAGATGGACTATCCAAGAGCTTTTTTTCCAATTTTTAGACCATGGAAAGCTTATTTGAGCTTTTTACAAGCTTGGAAAAATGAAGGATAAGGGACAGCAATCTAACAGTTATGCATAAATTTTGTAAAATCTTTGGTGAGACAACTCTTTTGAACACAGATTTATGCTAACAATTGACCTCCAAACCTCAAACCAGTTAAAAACAGCTTTACATTGACCATTAAAGAGTTAAAAACTTCAATTGCTAAGCTTATATGACTTAAAAACAAGCTGGAATCTATCTGATAATGGACTGCTACAGAAACAGATTATGTGATGCTTAATGACTTAAGGAAATTTGTAAATTGCAACTGTGACAAAAAAAACTTTTGACACCACTAACACTAATGGACTAAAATCTGATTTAAACCCCGACTTTAGCTTAACTACTATCAACTTGCACAATCTGAGATGACAGATTGTGCAGTCACAATTCACTTATGAGAGACCAAAATATTGAACCAAAACTTGAAACCAATGGTAAAATTACATTCTAAACATCATTTTACACTCAATAAAAACTGAATTCACAAATCTCTTTTGACTTAAACTGATTTTTACTTAAACAATCCTACTATCCCAAAGACCCCTTCATTAGACAGAATTCATGAACTACAGTGCAATAAGCTAAGATAATATAAGATCTACTCAAACAAGCAACTATATGATCAAATTAAGCTATAAAGAACAAAATTAAGCTATAAATGACAGATTTATACTACTAAACTTGAAAATACAATTTTAAGCTAAAATTTGAACTACAAAACTCACTTAAGACCTCAGCTGAACATAGGTTCCCAATTAAGGGCAGCTACAAGCTCTAGCTTGTCTGAAACAAGCTAGTAAAAAGCAATAAGCCTTTCAAGTCAGACTTACTTCCAATTTGACCTCACACTTGACTTTTGTTTCCTTTTTTGGACTTTTGAAATTAAAACAGGTTTAAATAAATCTAAGCTTACAAAAAGCTATGGGGAGCTTATATAAGCTTATAGAACAGAATAAGAGCTTATGAAAGCTTTTAAACTAATTTTGAAGTATTTTTGTATTTTTAAAGGATTTTTGTATTTTTTTGGTTTTTTCTTTTGTAAATCAGAAATAAACTAAATAACTTTGTAAAAGCTAATATTGAACTGAATAAGAGCTTAATAAGCAAGAGTGATAGCTGAACAATAAAAAGTTGAAATGTAAATTTGCACAGTAATTAAAAGGAAAATGAATTTTATTAAACTAAAAGCTGATTACATTACTTTTAAAACAGAAATTACAAATAACTTTTGAAGCCAACACTTAGAAAAACAAATTAACATAAATCCGACCGATGAAAAATTAAGCCCTAATTCATAAAATTAACATAAATCAAAATTAATATAAATTACTGTAATAATCTCACAGAAACATGTTTGTAGAAATAACAACCTGACAAATTAACCCCTAATTCATAATATTTAACCTAAATCAAAATTAATAAAAATTAATAATATTTTAACCCCTAATTCATAATGTTTGTAAAAATTAACCCTTACTTCATAATATTTAACCTAAATCAAAATTAATAATATTTAACCCCTAATAATACTTAACCCCTAATTCATAATGTTTGTAAAAATTAACCCCTAACCCCTAATATTTAACCCCTAATTCATAATGTTTGTAAAATTTAACCCCTAACTCATAATATTTAACCTAAATCAAATTTAAAAAAAAAATTAATAATCTGACAAAAACACATGGATGAAAAATTAAACTCTAATTCATAATATTTAACTTAAAATTAATAAAAATAAGAAAAATTAATAGAAAATTACCTGAATGAACTTTTGCGTAGCTTATCATCAAAAGCCATTTATACAATCTAAAAACGAAATTGAGTGATTATTAGTAATGTGAAACGAAAAAAAATGAATCAACCATAAGTGATTAACAGATTTAAACATACCGATTGCTCTGTTGAAACTAGGGTATGCGAATGATTTGATAGGAAGGTGTATTTGGGCGGGAGTGTGTGTGTCTGGGTGTTTGTTTGAGAGAGAGACAATTCTGTTGGGCATTAAATGGCTATACTTAAAAATTCTATTGTTTCTGTTCTTTTTCTCCATTGTAAGCATTAAATGGTTGTACTTAAGCTTTAAGTGCTTGTATAAGGAGTGTACCAATAAAATTTCAAGTGTGCCAAGCAATTCTCTTTACATAAAGAGAAGTAAAATAAAGAAAAAATTGTAATATTTTTCATATTTTTCTTATTTCAAAAATGAAAGTAAAATGTCTATTTTTAAGTAGACAATCTTTAAAAAACAAAATAAAAAACTTTTGTTTAAGTGAGAATCAGATCAACTCGAACCTAAGTTAGTTAAACCCGACCCTTATTTGATACTTTGAGTGACTTGAGGAATAAAAATCTCGACCCGAGTATGAATTTTTTAAACCAGCCTTTATAAGAAAAAATGTCCGGTTTTATTTCTGACCAAAACACATCCATAAACAGTTTTTTAGACATCAAGTTTGTGCTAACTCATCAATTAAAAAAGTTTTTATCTGATTTCTATGTGTACAATTTTCTTACAAGCTAAAGTCATTAAAATCATATCGTGTTTACCAAAAATAGAAGTTCAAACTCAAAGTTTGTACAACTAAAGCTTAAATGTTACAATATTTATTAAAAGCTTTTAAACAATTTTTTTTTATAGACATATTTAGAGGAATTTTGAAAATTCAATGTTTTTTTAAATAAATCTTGTTTATCTTAACAAGATCTAGACACGAAACTTTGTTACAAGACTAACTAGAGAATTGTCAGATTAACCCACAAGTTGCGAGAGACTTCATCCGAAGTCACAAGTCACAAGTCACCATAAGTAACAATAACCTCGGATCTTAGTCAAAGTCTTTTAAAAAATATAGATTGTTGGAGAAAAAAGAATATTTAACCAAAACCAACAACCACAAGAAAACCAACAACATCTGAACAACATTAATACCAATCTCGGATAGACAACAGTAAAAAGAAACAATCTTCTCAAGAAAGCAACAAAAGCACAAACTTCAGTGTGATACTTCATTGATCTTGAAACAAAATAACAACAAAGTACGACCTTTTATAAAGATCTTAAACCAACTTCCAGTACAGAAAGAAACCAGATGTTGTTAAGAAGGTGGAAAGGAGTATACTTTGTACGTGTTTTTTCATTTTTGGGCGGAAATATTTTTAACCAAAATCACACACACTTTCCTTCCTCAATCATTTCTTTTCTCCCCACTTTCCTCCAAAAAAAACTCTAGAACACGTTTGATTTTCAGTTTCTTTAAGTTTCTTTTCTTTTCTCTTGTTTATGAAACTTTAGAACATTGCGCAAAGGTGGCTTCAGTTTTTAGTAGGGGTGAGCGAAAAAACCGAAAAGACCGAATAAACCGAAAACCGAAATCGAACCGAACCGAATTAATAACCGAACCGAATTTGCTAAAACCGAACCGAACCGAACTACTAATTCGGTTCTCGGGTTGGTTATGGGTTTGGCATTTTGAACAGAAAACCGAACCGAAAACCGAATTCATATAAATATATATGTATATTTTTTATATTTATATATATATTTATATATTTTTATGTATATTTATATATAAATAAATACTATTAAAAGGTTATCATAATATAATAAAACACTTTTTATGCTTGAAATATATTTTTTTGCTAAATATTTATATAATTATTAATTTTTTCTTAAAAAATAGTGAAATTCGGGTCAACCCAAGAACCGAACTGAATTAGAATTTAACCGAACCAAATTGAAAACCGAATTTGAATTTGGTTCGGTTCGGTTCTCGGGTTGACCTAAAATTTTTTTAACCGAATTAACCGAACTGAACAAACCGATAACCGAACCGATCAACACCCCTAGTTTTTAGGGTTGAAGTGAGATTTAGTTGGGCCTTTCTCGTTTGGGATATTTAGATTGGGTTATACGAAAATTTGGTTGAAGTGATCTTTTGTGATATATATATATACTACACTAAAGCTCGTATATACTAGTTTATTGACCCGTTAATTTCACGGGATAAAATTGAAAACCATTGTAAGTGTTAATTCAAATAATACTCGCGCTTGACATCTTTGCAAATGAGAGTGTGATAGTATTGCTCTTCTATGAATCTATGGTATTAAAGCTCTCAACTTTAAGAAAATAGTATGGGTATAAATGCGTCATGTTGAGTGAACCCACTTAACACATTGGCATGTCAACTTAAGTAATAGATGCAAAAAAAGAAAAAGAAAGAAACTGATAATGTTCGGCAAAACAATATTTAATCCAATGTGGTTTACTATACATCTATAAGTTGCGTTCGCGCACCATGACAGATAATAATATTTGTTTAAGACTCATGCTACTAACAATGTATCATGGTGCAAAAATAAGTTACTTTGTGGCACTAATCAACGACTTATTAGTCCTAAATATGTGTAACACCTATTTGTAGTTCTTAGTTACATAAGTTTATAATATCTTTTACATTTTACATAGTTTAACTTGTCATCCATGTCCTCTATACCAGCAACAACTCCTTCAAGTGTAGGATATCATACTAAACCAAACCTTTTTTACCAACCTGATATGTACAGTCTTTTACTACTCTAGCTGCAAAAAATAACAGGAAAATAGAAGTCAAAGTTCTAATTTAAGAACAGACTCATGACTCACAATCATAAGTTATGTAGAAGAAGCAAAACATGAACTACTTCACCAGACTTTGCAAAGGCATCCCTAAGTCTGTCATCAGTTGTACGTTTGCTAAGACATGCACAACAATATAAACTCGCTTTGATACGGAAAGCAAAGTGATTTATGAAAGTGTTGCCTTAAAATTTCTACTTGTGATTGATAAAAAGTGCTATCAGGGGTGAAAATCCAAATTACATATGAACTAAAGCAACCCTTACAACACACATAAAAAAACATGAGTATAAATGTATGAGACACACTCTAGATATGGTATGAAGTGCGAGCCAACATTTGATCGATTAAATAGTCTAATAGAATTTTATAAAGAGCTAATGTACAAATTATTTATACTAATCAATTGCATTAGTAAGATATTAACCTAACCTAAGCTAATTTTAGTTGCCATATCTTACAAAAATTTACCCTGTTGACCCGTCATACGTAGAACATATTTTCACTTTCGTAAAGTTTAACCTTATAACTTAGCTGATATTCAATAATTATCAAGAATTTAAGATTTCTAGGCATCCTGTTAAACATGGTATAGTGAATTGGTCCTCACCTTGGTTTCTCCAATTAACTTAAGGAGTTCTTTAGGACAAAATGCACATACATAATTTACCAATGTAAGTTGTGCAACTCAAAGTCGACACAATAGAATTTTACTTAACTCATGATTTTACAAAATTAGTTGATGAATCAATAGAAATCTCAGATGGTCCTTTGAAATAATTCAGTGAGGTCCAAGTAAGACGTGTATAGCCCTTCTAATATTCAACCAAACAATCATACTAGGAATGAAATTCATTCACTCAATTCCATACCCTCATACCAAACACCCTCTTATGTTCAACTCTAAATAAAGTTTTAGAATCCAAAGGAAATATATATATATTTTTTTTAAACATAAGCGGAAGCAACATAAAGTGGCCCTTTTCTTCATAATTATATGATTTTATAAACAATTAGCTCAATAATCTAATTCATTTAGTATTTATTTGCAATTTAACTCATAAGTCTTAATTAACCAAGTAGAAGGACATCATTACTCATTTTGCAAACAACTCCACAGTTAGTTGCCTAAACTATTGTTATTGTAACCTGTTCCGCTACGTATAACTAACCTTGAGCTTATAAATTGTTCAAAAAATAGGCTTCAAATTTATGCTTGTAATCAGTTTGTAAAATTACTTAGGAGATTTTTATGTACTCAGTAATGAAAATGCATTTTGTTTGCTATAAGTTTGACCAATAGGACAATTTTCTTTCGTAATTGAAGTGACATGTTTGTGACCCATTTGAATTAAATTATAACCTCAACCACCTCATTTATTTATAACCATCTTTACTACCTTATAATGCATTTATGACATCTTTTTTAAATGGCAAGGCTTAAAATTTAAATTCTAACAATTACTTATTATGGAAATAAATATAGGTTTTGCTAACAACAGCCCTAAGGGTTGTCGATAAGCAAATAATTTTCATTACAATATCTCTTTTGAATGATTCTGATTGGTTGATAATCCCGAAAAAATGGAGAAAATTCCGGAAATATTACAAATACAATTAATGATTGATTGTGATTGGATGAATTTTGTTATTACAAGAATTTATAGTAAAACAAAGCATCTTAACGACAACCTTTATGGCTGTTGTTAGCAAAACCCAATAAATATTAGTCTTTTGCTAAAAATTCAATACCTAAAACAAAACGCAATTGTAATCTTCAATTCGGTCAACTTGTAACAGTCATATAGCCCATCGTAACAACCCATTCAAACCTACACAACACACACACACAAACTCACAACTCTCTCCCTTCTATATCTTGGCCGCTCACAAAAACAAAACATGTTGCCGCTCTCTTCGCTCTTACCGGACCCTTCGATGCCGCCATTCATGGTGTGTGATGAAGGTGAAGGGTGTCTGACGTTGGCCAGCAAAGGTGTGTGATGTCAATATGGCTGAAATTTGGTGGTGGTTTCGAGTTTGCATGAATCTGTAACGGATGAGACTTTATACGATTTCGAGGAATGTATAGATCTTTAAATCATTTATAGATCTATAACTGTCTTTATTACGATTTATGCTTAGCCAGGTTTGTTAGATCTACGGGTTTAATAAAATATGCATGTTTAGGCGAACTTGGACGGCAGTGTGACTTAGGGGCTGAGCAAAACCGACCGATACCCGACAAGCCCGACAAACCGACCGACCCGACAAGCCCGAAAAACCGACCGACTATGTTTCGGGTCGGGACTCGGTAGCAGTTTTCTTAGTTACTCAGTATCGGGTCGGGTTCGGTAAAAAAGCCCGGCTAAACCCGAAAAGCCCGCCAAAACCGAAAGTAATTAGGTTTCCTAAAAAACAAGCGCCCCTTTCTAGTTTCTTTTTCATTCTAACTCAGTAACTCAACTTTTGGCTTCTCAAAACTCAAAACCCGAATAACTAAAAACCCCCCAAATTCGTTTGGATCAAATCAATCAAATGATGATCAAACTCATAACAAAAACCCCCCATATGAATTAGAGGTGTCAAAATGGTTGGGTTGGGTCTTGGGTCTTAGATGGGTATGGGTTTATATGGGTATGGGTCTAGATGGGTCACTTGGAAGGATAGGTCTAGATGGGTATGGGTATAAATGGGTAAGAGTCGGGTCGGGTCGGGTTTTTTTGGGTTTTGCTAGTTTTTTTTGTTTCATCATGGAACATAATAATTAATTATTGTAAATAAAGACAAAAAGTATTCAATATCCAATTTTTTACGTTTTCGTCAATTTTTATACGACTTCGTCCGTTTTTACACATTTTCGTCCGTTTTTTTACGTTTTTGTCCGTTTTTACACGCTTTCGCTTTTGTTACGCTTTTGCCTGTTTTCACACGTTTTTGTCTGTTTTTTTCGTTTTTACTCTTTTTTCTCCGTTTATACTCTTTTTCGTCTGTTTTTTTCGTTTTCGCCCGTATTTTACCCTTTTTTTACGTTTTTGTCCGTTTTTAGTTTTTACGCTTTTGTCCGTTTTACACGCTTTTTCCGCTTTTTTACGTTTTTGTCCGTTTTTACACGTTTTCGTCTGTTTTTTTACGTTTTTGCCTGTTTTCGTCCCTTTTTTTACGTTTTTCTCCATTTTTACTCGTTTTTCTCCGTTTTTACTCGTTTTCATATGTTGTTTTACGTTTTCGCCCGTATTTTAACTTTTTTGTCCGTTTTCTTCAGGTTTTTTACGTTTTTATCCGTTTTTACACGTCCTTTTCTTTACGTTTTTGTCCGTTTTTCCACGTTTTCGTCTGTTTTTTTACGTTTTCGTCCGCTTTTAACGTTATTTTTCCGTTTTTTTTTTTTTCCGTTTTTGTCCGTTTTTGCACGTTTTCGTCCTTTTTTTTTTAATGTTTTTATCCGTTTTTACACGTTTTCGTTAGTTACTTTACGTTTTTGCCCGTTTTTCGCCATTTTTAACGTTTCATTTGTTTTTACGTTTTTGTCGTTTTGCGTCCGTTTTACCTTTTCGCCCGTTTTTCACGTTTCGTCCATTTTTAAGGTTTTATCGGTTTTACACGTTTGTCTTTTTACGTTTCATCCGTTTTTAACGTTTTTACGCTTTTATCTTTTGCGTTTTGTTAGGGTTTTTACGTTTTATCCATTTTACACGTTTTCGTCCGTTTTTTTTAATCTTTTTGCCTGTTTTCACACGTTTTCGTCCGTTTTTTTACATTTTTACACGTTTCCATCCATTTTTTCGTCTGTGTTTAACGTTTTCGCCAGCTTTTATATGTTTTCGTCCGCTTTTTTATGTTTTTGTCTGTTTTTACACGTTTTTTCGTCTGTTTTTTTACGTTTTCGTCCGTTTTTTAAATGCAAAAACGGATAAAAGCATAAGAAAATGTTAAAAAATGGACGAAATCGAAAAAATAGACAACGTGCGCTGAAGAAAAGCGTAAAAAGCGAAAACGTGAAAAATGGTGAAAACGAAAAAGGACAAAACGTGTAAAACGGATAAAACGTGAAAAACCCGACGAAACGTGTAAAACAAAAAACGTAAAAACGATGGCGTGCAAACGGACAAAAACGTAAAAGTAGTTAAAATACGCGCGAACGTAAAAACAGTAAAACGAGAAAACGAAAAACGGGAAAAACGCGAGCAAAATGTAACAAATGACGAAACGTGACAAAACTGAAAAACAGAGGAAAACGTGTAAAAATCAAACGAAAACGTGTAAAACGCAAAACAGTAAAACGTAAAACGGACAAACGAAAAATACCTAACTAAAACGTGCAAAAAGCGTAAAATATTGTCAAAAACGGACGAAAACGTGTAAAAACGGACAAAATCGTAAAAAAATAGACGAAAACGTGAAAAAACGGGCGAAAACGTAAAAAAAACGGACGAAAACTTGTAAAAACGGACAAAAAAGTAAAAAATGGACGTGTAAAACCCGGCTTAACGAAAAACCGGACGAAAACGTGAAAAAACGGACAAAAAGGAAAAAAAATTTTGACGAAAACGTGCAAAACGCAAAATTGTCAAAAACGGAAAAACGTAAAACGTATCGAAATAAATGTAAAACGGACAAAATCGTAAAAAAAACATACGAAAACGGACAAAAACGTAAAAAAAACAGTGGAAAACGGACAAAAACGTAAAAAAACAGACGAAAACGTGTAAAAACGGACAAAAATGTAAAAAACCGTTAAAGAAGGGAAAAGAACGGACGAAAATGATAAAATTAGATTGCGAGTGATTTTTATAATTTTAGTTAACAATCAACTTAAACCATGTAAATATTGTACTAGACCCATGTGGGTATATTATTAGACCCAACTAGACCCATCAATATTAATTAATTAAAATAAACTATACCCAACTAGACAAATCTATTAAAATAAACTAAACTCATTTAGACTCATCTCATTAAAAAAATTTACCCAACTAGACCCAAATTTAACCATTGGGTCTTAAATTGCCACCTCTAATATGAATCAATCTCATCTTCTAAAGTACCTACCTATTAATCATTTGCTTCTCAACAAAACAATGCAATGGAAGAAGTAAGTTTTGTTTAATTTTAATTTTCATTAACTGATTTAGGCATTTAATTAAAATCGTTATTGATTTTTTTTTAAGAACTGATGTATGAATGTTTATGTTTTAAGGTTTTGTATAAATGATAATGACTGATTTGTATGATTGACTGATTTGTATGAGTGTTTTGTATTACTATTAATGATGTTTTGCATTTATAGTAAATGATGTTAAGGTTTCATATTGATGATGTTAAATGATTTGTATGACTGATTTCGTAGCCATAAATGATGTTAAATGATTTGATCCAAACGATGTTAAGGTTTCATAAATGATGTTCACACTTCACAGTAGCCATAAAGGTTTCATTTAATGATTTCGTATGATGTTATGGTTTCATATTGATGATGTTAAATGATTTGTATGACTGCCATAAATGATGTTAAGGTTTCATTTAATGTGAAGTTCACAGTAGCCATAAAATGATGTTAATGTTTTTGTATAACAGTAGCACAAAACATTCATTAAATGATAACAGTTCATTAAATGATGTTAAGGTTTTTGTATAACAGTTCATTAAATGTTTTAAGGTTTCATTAAATGATGTTGACCTTTTTTATTTTTGTTTAGGATGATATTGTTGACGTTGAGGATGAAAATAAACGCAAAAGGAAAGCCCCTCCCAAACCAAGGAAAACGACTTCCGAGTGTTGGAAATACTTTGATGCAAAGTATGAACCGGATGAAAATGGTCAAGTCATTAAGATGGCATATTGCAAATATTGTGATGCGGTTCTCAAAGCCGATTCAAAAATGCATGGTACGCGACACTTGAATACTCATTATGCAAATTGTGATAACAACCCCGATGTTGAGAAAATTAAGAAACAAAAAAAACTAGCTTTTAAGAAAAAGATTGGGGAGAATGTTGAGGGTGATAGTAGCATTGGTACTTTAGAAACTTGGAAGTATGATGAAAAATTGATTAAAAAGTCGTTGATTGAGTTGATTATTCTTGCGGAGCTTCCGTTTAAGTTTGTAGAACACCCGGCATTCATTAAATTTGGAAATAACATGCAACCTAGATTTAATATGCCCTCTCGTTTCACTATTGCTAGGGATGTTTCTAAGTTTTTTCTTGACGAGAGGAAGAGCCTATTAAATTTCTTAAGCAACAAGGCCACCACCGTTCATTTAACCACCGACATTGGACTTCTAGTTGTAAAAGAATGAACTTTATGGTATTAACCGCCCACCTTATAGATGATGATTGGGTTATGCATAAAAGAATTATTAACTTTAGACCAATTCATAGCCATAGAGGGGTGGATATTGGTAGGGCACTTTTGGAATGTATAAACGGATGGGGTATAAAGAATGTTATGACCATTACGGTTGATAACATTTCTTCAAATGACAAAGCTCTTGAATATTTGGTAGAAAATTTACCAAATAAGTATGATGGTGGTAAGCATTTTCACATAAGATGTATGACTCATATTTTAAACCTAGTTGTCAAAGATGGTTTAAAAATATTCAACAAGGAAGTGAATACCATAGGCTTAGCCGTGAAGTACATAAAACATTCAAGCCAAAGAGTGACTAACTTTAAAGAAAGTGTTGAAAAGGCTTGTACTTCAAATAAGTTTTTGGTTTCCGAATGCCCTACAAGATGGAATTCCACACATGATATGTTGAAAACCGCAATTGAGTTAAAAGAAGCTTTATAACTCTTGTTTTTCCCGAGACCTAGAGGAAATACCTAAGCGGGGTGATTTTGAGGTTTGTAAGAAGATAGTTGCATTTTTGGAAAAGTTTAAAGAGACAACCGAACTTGTGTCAAATGTATCATCTCCCGTAGCTCATTTGTGGTTTGGAGAGGTTCTTGATATTGATAAGCATCTTCGTGAGTGGCAAGAAAAACCTTCTTTTAAGGTAATGGTAGAAGAAATGAGAAAAAAGTATGACAAATATTGGGGTGATTACAAAAAAATCAACCATTATATGTACTTTGCCGTTATCTTAGATCCCACAATGAAGTCGGAAATAATAGGCTACGGGTTTAGACATTTGATAGAAAATGGTTGCATACCCATGGAGGTTGATGAAGATAGTGATGAGACGTCAATTTCATTTTTAACCGAAGATGAATTATGTGACAAATTGGTTAAGAAGGTTGAGAAAGATATGGGGGTCTTGTTTGCCATGTACAAAGAAAAATATGGCACAACCATATCAAGTGAAATACCAAAAGCAACGTCTAGTCAAAGTAGTAACACAATTCGTCGTCGTGATAATTCTTTCTTAAATGCTTTTAAAGATAAAGTTGGAAATAAGTTGAGTGGGGGTGAAGACGAGTTGACCAAATTGTAGAAAACTAGAAGGGGGGTTGAATAGTTTACCAATTAAAAACTTTGTTTTGAAACTTATTGTAAAGATCAATTGATATTGATCTTAGATATGTTAATGAAATATGCAAGCAATATGTAAGAAGTAAATAAGGAAAGAAATGATCAAACCACAACAAGTTGTTTATAGTGGTTCGGTCTACAAGGACTCTTTTTCCTTGCCCTACTCCACTCCTCGAGTCTCACACTCGAGAGTTTAACTTCACTAGTCAACAAGCTCCTTTCACCGGCGGAGAAAACCTTTACACTTCGCTTACACTATTTCCGACACTAAGCTAGATGTCGAGTTCTTTCCAAGGGTACAACCACTCCCACACACAATGTATTTTGAGGACTAAAATACTAACCACTCACACTCACAAGATTATGATGGTTTGATACAACAATGAAGTATGAATCAACACTAGATCATACAACACTAAACAAACAAGACTTCCAACTTCTCGTTGAAGCTTGAATATGACTTGATCTTCTTTGCTACAAAAGAGATCACTAATATGATATGAACCTGAGTTAGAAAGGTTAGAGAGAAGATATGTATGAGAGTATGTTAGAAAGGATGAAAAACTACTTGGCTTGGCATTGCTATTTATAGCCAAAGTGGATAGGAGCGTCCACGGACCGCGGAACCCTTAAAAGGGTTTCGCCCGTGTACCATTTTGGTACCGCCGGTCTGACAGTCAAGATATCAAATCTTTGCTAAAGTCAACTCTATCTAAGTGAGATTGTGCAAGATATGAAGAGTACAAATCCACACAAAATATCTAATGAAATCTTCTAATGATTTCCATGATGCATTACATGATGTCATAAGTTGTATTTCTATTTTTAGAAATATGCAAGTACATAAGTAGTGTTTGGTTTTAAGAACCTAACACATTCTAAAAACTACTATCATACATAATGATTAGAGTCATATCAAGATGTTACTAATCATAAATGTAAATGCTTGAATGATGAATATATTGTTTGAAAAAGCTTGTTTTAATATCTATTAAACTTGACAAGCTTTAAGCTTTTATACAAATTAAATTTACTTTTGTCGTTAACAAAACTTAGGTAAAGATCAAAAATATAAATAACGTTTAATGACGATATTTGTATTAACAATCTCCCCCTTTTTGTTGAGGACAAAATATAAATTTTATTTTATAAAAGATACAAAGTTTGTACAAGAGTTATAAAAATATTAGTTTTAGAACTTGAAAAGAGAATAGTAATGCAAGTGTATGATGTTTGACTATTTATGAAAGTCAAAGTATTCACTAGTTGATGCATGATGTTGACTTTTCAGAAAGTCAAAGTATGCAGTTTGACTTTTTTAGGAAAAGTCAAGTATTATCAATGAGGGTTCTGTTTGACTTTTAGGAAGTCAAATGTATGCAGTTTGACTTTTCAGAAAAGTCAAATATAAATAATTTCAAAGTTCTATATTTTCTCCCCTTTTTGTCTCAACAAAAAGAAGAGGCTATGCTGAATGTAATGAGCCCGAGCTATTATCTCCCCTTGTTCAAAGCTCCCCCTTAATTGGGTGCTTTAATGGGAAGATACATGGATTGTGAAAATAAAGCTACAAAAAAAAGTTAGTAATAATGATCATTCACAAGCATTTCCAAACACTATGTAATGACACCAACAATATAATAAACAACATTCATTAGTTAAAAATTTTCATGAGTAAAGATCATGAAAAGAGAACACAATGATGTGTTTTTAGTACAAGAAAAAAAAATTATCCTAAGAAAGTAAAGACTAGACTAAAACCATCCTAAAGTGATGGTGGATGTGAAAGAGCGTTGAGACGCTCAAGGATGTGGTTGAGGATGAACCTCATTTCTTCTTGGAAGTCATGGACCATAACCCGGGTCCTTTCCACGGTTTGGCCCGTTTGCTCACAAGTGGAGCAACCATGCCTTGGAGGGTAGAATGTTTGGGGAGGTTGTGGTGGTGGAATGGTGGATGTGTTGGTGTTGGTGGAAATGTTTGGGGTGGTCATGATGGAAGCAAGCAAAGCACTTTGCATTTGCATTGTCTCACTCAAGTGAGAGTCCACCATGCCTTTGAATTGGTGGAGGTTGTGGAGTTCGGTTTGAATCTCTCTCTAGTGGGATTGGCATCCCACATACACTCCTCAATGTCCTCAAGATGAGGTGACATTGATGTGGGGAGTGAATGATCCCCATACAAAGGACCATGAATGTCTTTGTGAATGGGGTGGAAGAGAAGAGGTTTAGGCCCTAATGGGGCGTTTGGGTCAAAAGATGACCGAGGTGACTCATGAGCCATCCGCTCAATTGAGCCAAAGGATGGCAATGGTGGTGGATGATTTGGCCTAGGAGGCAAGTCATCCAAGTCCTCCAAGAAAGGATTTGGTGAGGTTGGTGGAGTGGAAAATAACTCCATGGGAATGAGAGTTGGAGACCTTGGTGAAGGTGGTGAGGGTGTTTTGGATGTTTGGATGGGTGCCGGTGGAGGTGAAGTTGGTGTTTTTGTTGGTGGTGGAGTGGTGATCACAATGTGTGATTGAGTAGGTGTGGCTAAGGTAAGGTTTGTATCATCTCGGATGGGAGATGAGATTGTGAGTTGAGAAGACTCGGATGAGGAGCTAAGGTGAACGAAGCAACAAGGCCTCACACTAATTCTAGCGGTCTTCTTGCAAGGTTTTGGAGATGATTTTGTCATTTTTGACTTTGGTTTGTCTTTGCTAGATGATAGTAAGAATGAAGAAGGTGTGAGGATGATCATGGTAAAACCTCTCAATTTATAGAAGTGAAAAATCATGGAGAAATGTGTTTGATTTGATGTTAAGCCATTGAAGAGATGAGGTTCCTAATGATTTGGAAGTGGGTTGAATGCTAGTCATATCACCCAAGTCAAGCCATTCAAAAGAGATGGAGTGAAGAAGAAAAGATTTGCAATAAATGTGTTCTAGTGAGTGGAATTTCCTAATATTCAGATCACCCACGGATTTGAAGGTACCAAAATTTGGTTCCTTCCTTTATGCAAAAGGGCTCCTTGGGTGGATTTTTCAAATTTTTGAATTTTGGTGGGAAATGGATTTCTTATATACTTAAGTGAATTATACTAGTTCTAATAAGGGTATAAGCAAGTTAGGATTGATTTATAAGCATTGGATGGTAATTTGGAATCACGAAATAGTCGAAATTCAGAAAGTTACCTGAAGGATCCACGGCACCAAAATCATACACGGTCGGAACCCTAAAAAGGGTGCCGTCTGGTCCTGTCTGAATGCACGGCGGTACCAATTTACATAACGGACGGTACCAAAATTATGGTGCCGTCGATCCGTGAAGTCTTGAGAAAAATGGACAGAGTTCGTTTTAGGTGTCGGGGACTTTTCGAAACCGAAATTCTTCTCAAAACATGTTATACTAAACATTTCTAGTTAGGAAAAGCAGATAATATATATATAAACATAGTGGAGCATGTATTTTGAGCAAGGCTTATTGATTTTCACATTATAGTGAAAATGGGTAAAATTTGATAGCATACTTGCGCTATCCCCTGCATGAAATTGTTAGCATTCACCATTGTTTCAGGTTATATTATCATCCTACATAATAAAACAACCAAATTGTATCAAACATTAATGATAATGTATTGTTCCAAACACTCCTTAAAAGTACCCTTATTTGTCCAACTTCTTGTAAATCTTGTTCATCATCCTACCAAGGCACTTGAACATTCCCTTAGTTTGCTTGAACTCCGCTGATTCATTCTCTATTTCGGGAAGAGACGCATAATACTCATGAGGCGGAAGACGAGAGCTTGGAAGACCATCCTCGGAGCTATTTGATGATGATGATGATGGAGTTGGAGGTTTTGCTCTCTTGCCTTTTGTCTTAGCAACTCGTGCATCACTCAAAGGTACAAAGATGTGAGGGATGAGCTCATAGTGAAGGTGCATCCCTTTTGGTGTTGGTGGAATTGGTGCAAAGTTTCTATAGAGACGGGTGAGGAGCATCCCGTATGGAAGAGCAACCGATCCTTGAGTTGGAATATCAATCATTCTCCTAGCGATGTAGTAAGCTGAATTGAATGGTTGACGGGTGGACAAGTTGTAGAGCATATGACAAAGGCAAGCGTTAATGTGATCCCTATTTCCTATGGTGCTAATGACGTTGGCTCTAAGTAGCTCCTCCCATTTCTTAAATTCGGGCTTAAGTTCATTTAGCTCCATTCCATATGGATCTCGGTTTACTTCTTTTCCCTTTCGGGTAACTCGGGTTGTATCACTTTCTGGGTTAAAAAGGTGTTCACGGATGACATCCTTATCGGCCAAACGGGTTTGGTAGGGTAGAAAGCGGTCATTGATAGCATCAAGAGCGGTGAGTGACCATTTATCCGAGTAGAGACAAGTTCCTCGGTTGGGAATTCCTAGCACTTGAGCAAAGTTGGCTAAGGTGATGGTGTAGTCGTTTTGATTAATTCTAAACCTAAGACAAAATTCATCATCGTCTTCATCACTAAAGCCGGTCACACTAGCATAGAATTCTAACACAAACCTAGGACAAATTGGTTCATCGATGTCAAGAAGACAATCGAATTGAATGGCGGCTAGTTCTTCACGAAGGTTGGTGTTTTCAAGGAAGGATGAGTGAATGGTTCTACCCTCATGGAAATACCTTGATTCTAGACCCCTAAATATTTCTACTTGTTCTTTGGTAAGTCCTTTGGTTTTGTGGTGTTTGGGAATGTAGTTAAGGGTGTCTTTGTGATCATAGAATCTTGCGGCTACCATGGTTATTCCTAAGGACAAGAGTTAATATGTTAAAAAATGAGAATAAGTTTTAACGTTTTTGGTTCTAGTGTGTGCCTATATGAAAACAATTTGGAGTTGCGGTTATCTCGACTCATTTTATGCACAAAGATGGTTTTAGTGGGGTGTTTGGCAAATACCATGAGATAACCCAAATGCTCCTAATTCAATGTGGCTTCATTTGAATATACCGGGAATGCATATTAGTTATGCAATACCTTTAGTATTCAAGAGCATGCAAGTGATGAAAATTTAACGTTTCTATTTGTATTAGCAATGAAAAAATTGTTTTCCTACAAGTGAGAAGCTTTTCAAAATTTTTGACATGGGGTGTTTGGTTGTTTGAATAGGGCCTTATATTCATTATCTATCAATTAGTGGGAAGCATGATTTGTTTATGCAATATGATAATGTAGTACCTAATTTCAATGACTAGTTATGCAATTTGCCAATTGAATTCATATTTGGTATAAAAGCATACATAAAACCCCATGTAATGATTTGTGATAGTTTTGTGCATAAATAAGAATCCTAGACTCCGAATTAAGAGATGAAATGTAGTTAGGATACTTACAATGATGTTATCTTCAGTGATTAGTGAGTTGGAAGATGACAATAATGAGCTTGGTTTAAGTTTTACACGTTTTGGTAAAGTGGGTTTTGAGGAAGAGGATGATTTGTATATAGCAGTTTTGCTTCTGTAGACACCACGGACCAGGCGGTACCAAAAATTTGGTTCCGTCTTTGTTGTCGTTTGGTGCCGTGGCTACAGTGAGTACAAGACAAATTTGTTTAGTTTTGACTATTCTAATGTTTTGGGCTATGTTTATCCTACATGTTTGGTTCCATTAACCCTAAACCAAGTCTAAGAAGATTAAAAGGTTCTCGTTTAAGAGGCTTAGTTAAGATGTCGGCAATGTTGTCTTCGGAGGATACTTTCTCGATTGAAATGTTCCCTTTTTGAACATTGTCGCGAAGAAAGTGATGGCGGATTTCAATATGTTTTGTACGAGCATGTTGAACGGGATTCTTGCTGAGATCGATGGCTCCTTTGTTGTCGCAAAGTATCACAATGTCGTTGAAATGAATTCCATAATCTCGAGAGCTTGCTTCATCCAAAGAGCTTGTTGACATGCTTTTCCGGCTGAGACGTACTCGGCTTCAGTAGTTGAGATGGCCAAGGCCGTTTGCTTCTTTGCAAACCATGAGGTGAGACAATGTCCAACAAAAGTGCAAATACCACTTGTACTTTTTCTATCGACATAGTCACCGGCATGATCCGAGTCGGCATACACTATGGTTTCTACACCCGTTCCTTTGGGATACCATAATCCTAAACACGTTGTTCCCTTAATGTATCTAAAAATCCTTTTTAAGCTTCTAAGTGTGATGCCTTTGGGTTTTCTTGAAAGCGAGCACATAGACAAACACTAAACATAATGTCGGGTCTACTAGCCGTAAGATAGAGTAGGCTACCAATCATTCCTCTATATTTAGTGTTATCTACGGATTCACCTTCCTCATCCTTGGTTAGTTTAGTGTCCGAGGACATGGGTGTTTTAGTTGGTTTGGAATCTTCAAGACCAAATTTCCTAAGCATGTCTTTTATATATTTAGATTGGTTAAAAATATGCCATCTTCTAGTTGTTTTATTTGAAGTCCTAGAAAGAAATTTAACTCACCCATCATACTCATTTCAAACTCGTCGTGCATGATTTTAGAGAAATCATCACATAATTCTTGACAAGTTGATCCGAATATAATGTCATCAACGTATATTTGAACAATGATAATATGTGATTCCTTTTCTTGGTAAAAAGAGTATTATCTACTAATCCCATAGTATATTTGTTATCAATAAGAAAAGTCTTAAGTCGGTCGTACCAAGCTTTTGGTGCTTGCTTAAGACCATACAATGCTTTCTTGAGTTTGAAGACATGATGTGGTTTCTCAAAGTCGGTGAAACCGGGAGGTTGAGCAACATACACTTCTTCGTTAATAAACCCATTAAGAAAGGCACTTTTAACATCCATTTGAAATAATTTAAAATCATAGGCACATGCATAAGCAAGCAATATTCTAATAGACTCAAGCCTAGCTACCGGTGCATAAGTTTCATCATAATCAATCCCCTCTTGTTGATTATAACCTTGCGCTACAAGCCTAGCTTTGTTTCTAGATACTATCCATTTTCATCCATTTTATTTCGAAAAACCCATTTTGTTCCAATTATAGTTTGATCTTTAGGTTTTGGAACTAATTTCCAAACATCATTTCTAACGAATTGGTTTAATTCTTCTTGCATGGCAATAACCCATGATTCATCTTTTATTGCTTCATTTATGGTTTTCGGTTCAATGGTGGATACCAAACAAAAATAATTACTTTGATTTTGGGCTTGTGACCTTAAGGTTCTTTGATTGAGTTGTCCTATGACCTTTTCTAAAGGATGACTTTTAGATTCTTTGATGTTGACAATTTCTTTATTTAATGGTTCATCTTCCTTGTTATTATTAATTATTTCTTGACCTTCTATCATTTGACTTTCAACTAAGTCATCATCTACCAAAGGTGATGTCTTAGAGGGAGGTGGACTTTCGTCAAATGTTATGTTCAACGATTCCTCGACTATCATTGTTTCTTTGTTTAGGACAATGTAAGCTTTACTAGTTTGAGAGTAACCAAGAAATACACCTTCATAAGACTTTGGGTCAAACTTGGTGAGATAATCCTTAGTATTAAGAATAAAGCATTTACAACCAAAGACTCTAAAATATCCTAACGTTGGCTTTTTACCTTTATAGAGTTCATATGGTGTTTTGTTTAAGAAAGGCGTATTAAGACTCTATTCAAAATATATGTAGAAGTGTCAACGGCGTTACACCAAAACTTTTGAGGAATGTTTTGTTCATTAAGCATTGTTCTACTCATTTCTTGAATTGTTCTATTTTTACGTTCTACTACTCCATTAGATTGAGGTGTTCGTGGGGCGGAAAAGTTATGTGTTATACCATTTGTATCACAAAAGTTTCCAAATTGAGTTTCGTTGTCAAATTCCCGACCATGATCCGTTCGGATCGACACAATTTTGACACCTAGAAGATTTTGAATTTTCTTGCTAAGTATTTCAAATTTATCAAAAGCTTCATTTTGGTTTTCAAAAACAACGTCCAAGTAAACCTTGAATAATCATCTACTATGACCAAAGTGTATAAGTTGCCTCCATAGCTTCTTATAGCGGATGGTCCAAACAAGTCCATATGTAATAATTCTAGACACTTAGATGTGGACACCATATTTTTAGATTTGTGACTACTATGTGTTTGTTTACCAATTTTGCAAGCGTCGCAAAAGTGTTGGTCATATTTAAGTTTTGGTAAATTCCTAACCAATTCTTTTGAAGATAGGTTTTGTATAAGTCTCATATTAGCGTGACCTAAGCGTCTATGCCAAAGAGATGAGCTATCATCTAATGTTGTTAGGCAAAGTTTGTCATTATATGTTTTATCTATTTTCATGACATATATGTTATTTTTCCTAACTCCTTTAGCTATGGTGATACCATCTTTTAGTATTTTACTACCATTTTCATCAAATAGTACTTTATACTTTTTATCACATAGTTGGCTAATACTAAGTAGATTAAATCCTAACCTATCCACATGAGCAACATTTTCAATAGTTAGGGAGTTATGAGCGATCGTACCTTTGCCAATAATTTTGCTTTTGAGATTGCTACCAAAGGTGACATTACCTCCGTCATACTCTTGGTATGATGAGAAGAGACTTTGTTGCCCGTCATGTGTCGTGAGCAACCACTATCTTTTATCCATTCATCAGGTTCCAATCCAACTTTCAAGCATACTTAAGAAGCAAATAACTCAAGCATTTGGTCCCCAATATCTCATGGGTCCATTTGGGTTACACATACCATTTATTTGATTCATGTATGGAAACGATGGGTAAGAGTTCCATGGCATGTAATCTGGAGTTTGATATGGTCTAGGAAAGTTTTGATTCCAACCATTGTGTTGGTAGTTGGGTTGTACGTTGTGGTTGCTCTTAGGAAAGGGGCGTTTGGCAAAAGGAGTTTTATATCGTTGTTGAGTAGTTTTGATCTAAATTCATTTTTGACAAGTCCTACTCCTGAAGTAA
Organism: Chrysanthemum makinoi; assembly: GCA_910596185.1. Classification (NCBI taxonomy): domain Eukaryota; kingdom Viridiplantae; phylum Streptophyta; class Magnoliopsida; order Asterales; family Asteraceae; genus Chrysanthemum; species Chrysanthemum makinoi. The sequence continues at coordinate 5,959,147 of OU343219.1, forward strand.
CAGGTGGTTTTAGTTTAATACTATTATTGGTTTTCTTTGTTATTTTAACAAATTCAGTGCGGTCCGTATTGCGAACATTCTGTTCTGCTGAAGTACCCACTGCACCATTTTGCACAACGGACGGAACCCTTATTTTGGTTCCGTCTGGTCCGTCGGCTGTCTTGCAGCAATTTTGACAGAATGTTCGTCCTTTTCGGCCGTTTTATTTTGACTCTTTGGAATTAATACTTCATTAAAACCTAGCCCATTCATGTCTCCCGGTGTTTTATGAATTTTAACTATTTCATCGGCAAGAGCGATGTTCTTGTTAAACCTTTTAAATTTAGAATTGTTTTCTATTAAAACATCTTGTGTGAGCTTTAGTTTTTCTATTTCAAGTTTAAGCTCTTGACATGATTTACAATCATCGTCATTTGCTTTTCCTTTTCTAGTCGTTTTGCTTTTTCTTTTAACTCATAAACTTCATTTTCCAAAAATTCCTTTTTGGTTTTTAAAAATTTATTTTTAGTTATGATTTTTAGACTTAGCTCACACAATTGATTATATTGTTTTTGCAAAGTGTCATCATCAATAGAAGAATAAGAAGAGTCGGAAAGTACCTCATTTGACTCATGTGCCATTAGAGCGATCTCTTCCTTGCTTGATTCTTCATCGTCTTCACTATCACTCCAAGCACCACTTACAAAAGCTCGTTGAGTTTTGCTTTTAGGTGGCTTGGGACATTCTCCTATGAGGTGACTTGCATCACCACATCTAAAACATTTTCTTTCACCTTTTCCCTTCTTGTCATCCCGATCCTTTTGGAATGGCTTCTTTTCTTCTCGAGGTTGTCTTACGAACTTTCCTCTTCTTCTAAAGAACTTCTTAAAATCTCTAACGGCCATGGCATATTCCTCATCTTCACTACCGGAGCAAGATTCGTCATCATCACTTGATTCCGCTTTTGCTTTTAGAGCAACGGATTTGATCTTCTCCCTTTTTCCTTTGATGATCTCCTAATCTTTCTCCATCACCATTTCGTGTACTTTGAGGTTACCGATCAACTCGTCTAGTGACATTATTGAGAGATCTTTTGATTCCTCAATGGCGGTCACTTTAGCTCTCCATTTGGGATGGAGTGCTCTAAGAAATTTCTTGACAAAGTTCTTACTACGAAAAGATTCATCAAGTGCTTTAAGTGATGTAATAATAGTGTTAAAGCGAGCAAAGCCACAATCAATGGTTTCATCTTCGGGAATAACAAATTGTTCATATTGTTGAACAAGAAGATCAATTTTGTTATCCTTGACTTGTGAATTACCTTGATGTGTAACAATTAAAGATTCCCAAATATCTTTGGCGGTTTCACACATAAAAATTCTTTCATATTCTTTTCTAGGTAAAGCATTATAAAGCATCATTTTAGCTTCATTATTTTTAGCAACTAGTTTCTTTTGTTCATCAACGGAAATATCCTTTGTTGTAGAACTAAAATCCCTTTAACAATAATAAACCAAAGATCTATATCTTTTGATTTTACATATGTTTCAAAACGGTTTTTCCAATAGATAAATCCATTGGTTTCAAAGAGTGGTGGTCTTTGCATAGATTGCCCTTCTTTAAAGTTTTCAGAATCCATGGATCGTTTCAAGTTTATAAAATACAAGTTATTTTAGAAATTCTTGAGCAACGAGGCTCTGGTACCAATTGTAGAAAACTAGAAGGGGGTTGAATAGTTTACCAATTAAAAACTTTGTTTTGAAACTTATTGTAAAGATCAATTGATATTGATCTTAGATATGTTAATGAAATATGCAAGCAATATGTAAGAAGTAAATAAGGAAAGAAATGATCAAACCACAACAAGTTGTTTATAGTGGTTCGGTCTACAAGGACTCTTTTTCCTTGCCCTACTCCACTCCTCGAGTCTCACACTCGCGAGTTTAACTTCACTAGTCAACAAGCTCCTTTCACCGGCGGAGAAAACCTTTACACTTCGCTTACACTATTTCCGACACTAAGCTAGATGTCGAGTTCTTTCCAAGGGTACAACCACTCCCACACACAATGTATTTTGAGGACTAAAATACTAACCACTCACACTCACAAGATTATGATGGTTTGATACAACAATGAAGTATGAATCAACACTAGATCATACAACACTAAACAAACAAGACTTCCAACTTCTCGTTGAAGCTTGAATATGACTTGATCTTCTTTGCTACAAAAGAGATCACTAATATGATATGAAACTGAGTTAGAAAGGTTAGAGAGAAGATATGTATGAGAGTATGTTAGAAAGGATGAAAAACTACTTGGCTTGGCATTGCTATTTATAGCCAAAGTGGACAGGAGCGTCCACGGACCGCGGAACCCTTAAAAGGGTTCCGCCCGTGTACCATTTTTGGTACCGCCGGTCGACATCAAGATATCAAATCTTTGCTAAAGTCAACTCTATCTAAGTGAGATTGTGTAAGATATGAAGAGTACAAATCCACACAAAATATCTAATGAAATCTTCTAATGATTTCCATGATGCATTACATGATGTCATATGTTGTATTTCTATTTTTAGAAATATGCAAGTACATAAGTAGTGTTTGGTTTTAAGAACCTAACACATTCTAAAAACTACTATCATACATAATGATTAGAGTCATATCAAGATGTTACTAATCATAAATGTAAATGCTTGAATGATGAATATATTGTTTGAAAAAGCTTGTTTTAATATCTATTAAACTTGACAAGCATTAAGCTTTTATACAAATTAAATTTACTTTTGTCGTTAACAAAACTTAGGTAAAGATCAAAAATATAAATAACGTTTAATGATGATATTTGTATTAACACAAATATCTAATAGAACCGCGTCTTGAGCTAGAGGATGAGGAAGAATTTGACATACTTAATTGGTGGAAGGTAAATAGTCCAAGATTCCCAATTGTATCAAAGATGGCTAAAGGTAAAAACTTATGTTTTTCTTTATTAAATTTTAGATATCTTAGATTCTTTGTGCTTTGTTTTTTATAAACTTGTGTTTTTTATTATTTTTGTTTTAGATATCTTGTGCATCCAAGTATCCACCGTTGCTTCCGAATCCGCCTTTAAGCCAAGTGGTGAGTTTAGACCGTAGGAATTCTTTGGCGCCTAGCATTGTAGAGGCTTTGGTGTGCACACAAGATTGGATCCGTACATCAAGTAGAAACATCACTTCGGATACGTTAGAGGATTTAATGAAAGACGACGAGGTTGCTAAAGGTAAAATATTTATATTTTAGTTTATTGGTTATTTGGTTATATTAGTAACTTATGTTTGACTTATGTTCTCATGTTTTTTCTAGAAATTCAAGAGGCGTTAGAGAAACAAAAAGAAGAACATGGAAATTCAAGAATGTCGTGATTAGTATTTGGTATTTGTATTTGGAGCAATGATTCAAGACATTTGTCATTTGTGTTTGTATTTGGAGCCGTATGGTATTTGGTTTTGTATGTTTGATGAACTTGTGAAGACAGTGTCTCATCTCAGTAGGCATATGGTAAAAAAAATGGAACTGCAGTAGGCATTTAGCTACTGTCTCATCTCAGTAGGCATATTAGTAACTGAGTTTTTGTATCTTTTGTAACTTTAGTTTTGGTCATGTTTTTGTTACTGGGCCCGTTTGCATGTGCCATGGTTTTGTTTGGTTTTAATTTGTGGTTTGCTGGGCCCGTTTCCTTTAATTTTTCTGGGCTGGACCATTAAATCGGGCTAGGCCCATTTATACACCATAACCGAAACCGACTAAACCGCCTGGGAACCGATACCGAACCGACACAATCGGGTCGGGAGTCGGTAACACTTTCTGCCTTTATTCGGGAATCGGTACTGTCGGGTCGGGTCGGGACGGGTCGGGCTCCGACCCGATGCTCAGCCCTAGTGTGACTAGCTTTGAGGCTCATAGTTTTGTTGAAGTGGTGAAGCTGCAAATCGGTGATGATAATGCTTAGGTTTGTCTTGAACTTATAAGGCTAAATATTTTTTAGGTAGTTGTGAATAGCCTTGAACCCCCACTGCAATAGTTTTATTGGTTTCAAGGTTTTATTTATGAGGATGATGATAAACTTTTCAGGCTAATGATGCTTATTAGTGGTTTTATTGTTTTAGAAAGCTGGCGATAACGTAAAACAACATATTGGTATAAATTATTATGTCTTTTGGTGGAATTAGCGAGATTCAACTTTTGTTTGTGTAAATTAGTAGGTGTCTTAACCGATTGAATTTTAAATATATTACAAGAAAGCATACCTATTTTAATTTTAATCGATGAAAATGTAAGCTTTTTATAATGTTACTAAATGCATAAATTTGAAAACAAGCTATTTTTTAATTCATAATTTATGTCGGCCATTTTCTTTTCCCTTTTATAAAAGCAATATGTCGAAAAGACCTTGCAATCGCCGAAAAATATAATCACACGAGTACCCGCCGCCGCAACGCGCGGGTACTCGGCTAGTGTTAGTAAAAGAGACACTGATCTGACCAAGTTGAGCTTGTATATCCCAAACACCCCCCAAAGCTTGTAACTGAAATGACATGTTGTTGATTGAATAGGATGTTTGAAAGTACAATAAGCTATCAAACTCCTCAAATAATCTTCCCCCCCCCCCCCCCAAAAAAAAAAAAGTTTATAACCCAATTTGGTCTAGAACCATTATTTAGTAGTTTATTGACTCGTGATTTCAGGGGGTTAAATGGAGAACCATAAAATTGAAAGAAAATGAATTATGTACAGGTATTTGACATTTTGACATATAAATGGAATGTCCAATGCACTATAAAACATACCAGCGCAATATTCGAAGTACCATCTCTACTCAAATGAGGTCGTGACGCGTGTTGTCTGTTATAACGACCCTGGATAAGTTTCTAGTCTAATCGTTACTTGAATGTCTTTATAAGGTTTTATTTGTGAGTGTATGGCCTCCCAAGCGAGTTATGACAGGCTTTAGCCTTTATGGGCATGTATTGAGCTTGTTGTGGGTGTATGGGTTTGAGTCATTTAGGCTCCAAAACCCCCTGTGCGATCATTTTTTTTTTGGTAAAAGGGATTTTTCACCCTGGCAAAATACATTACACAAAAAACGTTGAAGTACAAAGGATGGGAGTGAGTCCCCCATCTCAGCCCAAAAGGGCAATAGACATGCACAAACACATGTGTAACTTACAAATAAAATAATCTAACCAAAGCTATGAACACCAAGAAACACAAAAAAAAACATAAATCTAATTATTCTTGCGTCCTTGCACCTTAAATGATCAAGTGAAATGAGTGAGGGTAGCTAATAATTGTCTTTTATAGAAAGAAATTGGGCTTTATGAGCCCAATGAATGATCAAGGATAACACTAAGAGATTTGAGAGTGTCAAGTGGAGTCAAATAATCCTAGAGATCATATGGTAACTTAAAAGAAATTTGAAAAATTCCTCAAAAATCATAAGAAATGAAAAACTAGTTTTTTTTTTGCCTATTTTGAGGTAGGGATGACTAAAATCAATTTGCTAAAATTGAGAGAAATATCAAACTAGGTGTTTTGAGATGTGAGGAACAATGTGTGAGCATTGGAGTGGAAATATGGTGAGTTTTGATGAAATGATAAATTAAAAACATCTTGAATGTGATCCTAAATTAGTAATGAGTGAGTGTGAGACCTACAGAGCTTGAGGAAGACATAAGTGATCCTAAGGTATCATATTTAGCTAGTATGATAAAGTCTGGAAGAATGAATTGATATGATAACGTTTAAAAATCTACTTCCGTTGCCCGGATCCCACGGTTCCCTTACTTTAGGGATCCGGCTAGTAGAAAGTCAGGGATCCGGTCAACTGAGACAAAATGCTTAATAGCGAACGAGCACTTCTTTTGTTCTAAGTGTCTGATTATAAAAGCTTATGATAACTAAACACATATAAAAGCAGGATGAATGTTTTATTTCATAGGAATGATCATGTTATAAATGTAAAAGATGAATCCTAAAGATTGATTCTAATTAAAGAAAAGACTAGGTTTCTCGTTTTTTGTTTGATGGATCGTCGAATGGGTGGTGAGTATTTGAGGAATCAGGAATGAAGAATGACGTGATGTGAGATGTGTTTAAAGGTTCCATCATTTTGGTCACAAGTATATATAAGGGGCTTTGAAATTGAGGATGATAGTACATGATATGATGATAAAGGTGTGTTAAGAACATTTCATATGGAATAAGTTTGTTCTTGCTACCTTGGACATTTACAATTCGTCTTGCGAAGAAGTAGGCGAGATTGTATGGTTGTTGAGTTAGGAGACAGTACATCATGTGAGCACAGCAAGCAGGAAGTGTCTCACGGTTTCCTCTAAGACTCCAAACGTTTTCACGTAGAATGACTGCGAGAGGTTTGAGATCATCTCGGATATCACGTTTAAGGATTATGTTTGGATTTGTGTGATTGGATTGAGGAGTGCATAAAATGCGAGTTAATTCTTGAGGAGAAGGTATGTGTGAACAATATGGACTGTTTTCTTCACGATAGTTAAAGAGAGAATCAAGAGACCAATCTTCAGTTAAGGCACATTGTCCATGATTTGGAATTCGGAGAATGTGAGCAAACTGCCCAAGAGTTAAGACAAAATTTTGGTTTTTGATCCAAAACCATAGTGATAGAGAGCGATCCTCGTTACGAACGAGTTCAACTTGACGGAAGAATTCCAAAACAAACCGCGGACAAATTTTCTCGTTAATTCCGAGAAGACCTTCTAGTCCTTTGGTGCGGAATGAGGTATTGATACCTTCTTGGTATAGTAGAGGTGAGTCAACAACACGTTCTTCATGAAAGCAACGAGTTTCGAGATTATTGAACCCACAGACATGATTGCCAGGTGTGTTAGGCTTAAGAGAAATATAAGGAATGTAGACACAAGCGAGTTAATGATCGAACTCATACTCATGAGTCATGATGAGACCTATAGACATGAAATGATTAATTTACAAAAGTAAGTTAAGATGAAGTAATGAAGGTATTTTTTATTGATGATGTCATAGTTTAATCCTAAGATTGTTTTTTATTTGTTATTATATTTTTATTAACAATGACGATTACCTTTCTTTGTTCTAATAATTCTAGTAGGGTTTTTCCTTTTTATGGTAAGTTTCATGAAGTGGTAATTATGTTGCATGAGTTTCTGTCACCAGGTCCACGGTTCTCCCGGTTCACTTTTAAAAGGGATCCGGCTAGTTAAACGTTAGGGATCCGTGGATATGCAGTGTGACAAAAAAATGATCTTGACGTAAAATTGATTTTTGAAAATTTTATGTTTATAAAAAGGAGTGTGTTTTAGCCAATATTTACTACTTAAGCATGCATTGTAGATTTCGAAAACATGTCAAGGTTTTAAAGGTGCGAACGAAAGAAATATGACAAACACGTTATGAGAAATAAACGAGATAAAAACATTTTATTACATACCAAACTTTTCTTACATATCAAGGGACTCATCTCCACCATCCATCTAAAAGGAAATCAATGGCTGAGATTAAAAACATTTTATTATTTCATATTTTTATAGGGTTTTTTTAACATGCTTGCGCTAAGGCGCAAGTTAAGCCAATAATCATTAAAGTACATGGATCCACATAAAAGTACACTGCGTGCATCTTTATGTGGATCCCCTATGACTTTTTCTGTAAGGACCTGTGCAATGACACTTATAGTATTGTAACTTTTACTGCGAAGCACAAGTTAGAAAAAGCCCCTTTTATTAAATATCTCTTAAACCGTTAATCGTTAAGCAAAATAATTACACCATCGCGACGAGCATTTAATTATCTTTCTATAGGCGGGCACTTTGATATACTTTCAAAAAGGAAAAAAATCGTTTTTTCACGTTTTTCGTCTTACTTTTTTCGTTTTTCTTCGAAACTGGAATTTGCATGAAATATCATATATGATTTAACGCTAATTTGAATATCACATGTGATATTAGTGTTAAATCACATATGATATGTAATATCATATGTGATACTATTGTTAAATCATATATGATAAATCACATATGATATACATATCATATATGATTTAACACTAATATCACATGTGGTATTCAAATTAGTCTTAAATCATATATGATTTTTTCATACAAATTTCAGTAACGTATAAAAACGAAAAAAAATTACAGAAAAACGTGAAAAACACGATTTTTTTTGTCGAAAGTATATCAAAGTGCCTATGTATAGAAAGATAATTAAATGCTCGTCATAATGGTATTTTTTTTTCCGCTTAACGTTAAACGGTTTGAAAAATATTTATATTTGAAAAAAATGATGAAAGTGAGCTTTTTTAATTGTTGGGATTAATCTTATCCATTAGATCTAATAAAAATAGATGGTGAATATTGATTCTAAAAAAGTTTTTGTCTTCGCACCCAAAAAAAACCAATCATCCCGCGCCACCTCATCCTCAGGCAGGTATTTGCAGTACATTTTAATCTCTTGGTTGTTTGGTTTATTTATTTCTGCATACTGCAATTTTATTCATTATGTTAATTTTATTCATAAATTTAAGTTCATCATCAGGTAGGTAGGCCAACAATAGTTGACATCATTGGCCTTGAATTTCCACCCATTTTTAGATAATAATCTTAGCTATAAAAGACAATATTAACACATTTGACTGTGATGATATTAACAGTGTTCAATTTAACTTTGTAAACTTATTATATGCTCATATTTTGATTGTTTGATTTATGAATTTATCTTCTTTGGTTCAATAATACGTTTATCCTAATTTCTTTATAACATTTGACTGTTTGTCACAAGGATTTGTGCTTCAAATGTTCTCACTGAATAATTAGGTAGGCCAAGCATAGTTGACATCATTGGCTTATGAGCTTATTTGTGTTTCGGCTTATATTTCATAAGCTCCAATTTTCCGGCTTATTTTGAGACTTGTGGGCTTATATAAGTTTTAAAATAAGCCCGAAAATGGGGCTTATGAAATATAAAGATTCGGATATGTAAATAGGAAAACTTGGGAAAGAGATTTACTAAAAGCGGAAGTTGTGTCCTTATGAAATATTTTAGACTATTTTTCATTGTGATAATTCTGTTATTGATTAAAATGGTTCAAGTATTATTGAAATTACAAAATCTTGTATTGTAAAATAGCTGCAAATATTGTTTCCTTGTGCTTTTTAGGTATTAGAACAAACCGGGGTATTCAGTTCAGATAACATAAATAAATGAGCATCTTCGCCTCAACACTTGAAGATTACCTAAAATACCCTTGATACGTTAGAAGAATTATTCATATTGAGATAAAGTTTAGAAGTTCGTGATCTGTATTGGTATTTAAGAAGGTAACTTACTTACAATGGAATACCAAAATGACAATGTTTTTCGTTTAGATACTTCACCCGTCAACTAACCACAAATTTTGCAAGGAAATACTTGGTTGTTAATAACATGTTATCAGCTTTTTTCCGCTTTAAATTGTAGCATATGATGAGAAGGCCTTATTCTCTCTTGAGGCCACCAATATAATTAACATCCGGATTTTGACTCTTTATGCTCTTTGGCTCCCGTGCACGCTAGCTAAAGGTACTTGAGAATTGGAGACTTTAGCTCAAGGCATGTGCTTCATGGCTTGCCATAAAATTTATGTCCCACAAGTCCTTGGTGTTTTAACAATGAGTATTGCAAAACACATCCGAGTGGTTTGTCCAAATCGCAAGCGAAGTCCCTATAACTTGGAATGTGCAGGTGCAAGTCGGTGTGTTGAACTTTTGGTTCAATTTTTTGTCCCCTGCCAAAGTGAAATTACTGAAATACCCATATTCAACCTTTTACCGTGATGAGGGTATTTCAGTCATTTACTGAAAGTTCCCCACCGGGGAGCACAATTCGAGGTTATAGGGACTCCACCTGTAATTTAGACAAGATACGCACACGGTTTTTGCAATTTACTCTTTAAAAATTAACTATGTTTTTCCCCCCTATCATTAACACATGCAAAAAAGAAAGTACCAGCTACATTTTGGGCAATATATTTTAAATTTTGGTACATCTAAACTTTTGTGTCCATACGAGTTTGATTTTGTTGTTGGGCTTTAGCCCATTGGATAATGGTCAACTTCTTCTAATTTCAAAACAAATAGCACTTCTGTTTGAATTTAATACATGTTGAATACTGTCCATGTTGTTCAGAGGTAACCGTTGGGTAACGGTCATATACCTCTCTATAAAGTAATATTCCTTGTTCACCTATACACGTAGGCACTCCCAGTTTCCGTTATACCATTGATGACCGTTACCCAACGGTCATTTAAACCATTATCTTTCTATAAATTGAAGATAATTCTGACACACAGTTACACACATTCTTTATCCCTATACATATCTTCCAATCCTACCGTCACATTTTTCATTCTTCTGGCGTGCCTACCTCCCAATTAATGTGCATCACTTTTGTAATTCATTATGTTTTTTTGTCCTTATGACCACCATAAGGCTGCTACATGTATAATTAGATGGAGAAACGTTGCAGCGAAAATTGTCCGTCCACTATTGGCTCAGAAAGTCTCTAAAGAAATAGGTGTGAAGAAACATTTTCCATTTGCTTATTTCAAACCTTTCACATATATATCTTTCTATATTCATCTCATACATTGTGATTAAACTTGGTTTATCATCAGGATTTCATTCGTCAAAAGTCAAACATGGCGTTGGGAAATCAAATAATATACTGAGTGCATCATGTATGATGGCCGGTCGTCTAGCAGGTCATTTATCCTATGTGACCAGCAAGGTTTGTTTTGTTATTTAATAGTATAATTTTGTAATTTTATAGTGATATTGTTACTAACTGCTTCTCTATGCTATAGGAACGGCTCCGTGAAACACAATCTCGATGTTGTTTCCGCCAATATTCATTCGGATCATGCCAAGACTATCTGTTTGATCATTGATGAATCTCTGTGTAAGTGATTTCTCATTGCTTATAAAACCATCATTTCCAATAACTGCATTTGTTTATAAATTTAACTTGGGCTTATGGATTTTATATGTGTTAATAATCAGGTCAATGCTCCAATCGAGATTGCGCACATATTTCCTTGTGAAGACTTGTTCAAGCTTGCTATGAACGAGATCAATTATGCGTATCGTCAAATACTCGAAGCTCCGGAATTGGATAATATAATGTGATTTTTTGTAAATTTAACTTGGGCTATGGCTTTTATATGTGTTAATAATCAGGTCAATGCTCCAATCGAGATTGCACACATGTTTCGTTGTGAAACTTGTTCAAGCTTGCTATGAACGAGATCAACTATGTGTATCGTCAAATACTTGAAGCTTTGGAATTGGATAATATAATGTGATTTTTTGCTTACGTTTCTCTAAGTTTAATCATTTCGCTTTTCAGAACTTATGTTTATGTATGTTCCATTTATTAGAACAGTCATGTTTCTTTGTTATAAGAAAGACCATTTTTCATGTTTCGATTTACTATTTATGTAAATGTGTATAAGTGTATTCATATATAATTCTTGATAAGTTACTAGCTAACAATTAACAGAAATAAAACCAACAATATTTAGGATGTGTGTGGGTTTGTTGCTATAAAATGAAAATGTAAATGAGTTTAATAGTATAACAGAAATAACCATGTTGAAACCTTAGTTTTAAATGCTTATATAATATGAAATCAAAGTACTATATTACATTCACATGTAACTTAAGTTAAAAAAAAAAAAAAAAAAAAAAAAAACCATTCACATATAGCATAAATTCTTTCACTGAAATCAATTCTTGTGACAATTTGAACCAATTTTTTTCCTTTGTACAATTTCATTTTTTTCAAAAACAAACAAATTTAAAAACTATTTTTGTGAATAGCTTTTTTTAGTTGCTATAATCAATAATCCACTGAATGCCCTCTGAGCAATCATTCATTAGTGGCAAAATTTCAATCAACACTAGAACATTTGAGTTTGCATGCTGTTCATCCACATAAAGCAATCAGTGTATCCATAGCTTTTACCCTCAGAGTAGTAACAAACTCATGATTATCTTTGGTGAGTGGTGGTTTAACTTTTAAGACTATTTTGAAGGAACAGTTTGAAACATATTGCTGAAAGTGATTGCATTCATGAATTATTTAAAGTTCAACAAACTTTTCTATTTACATTTTCTAAAATAGGATGATGACATAGAAATTGATTAAGACAACATACAGAATCACATATTGGTGCTAATTACAACAAATTTTCTTATAAATGTTAATGTGTTTCATTTTCCTGTTCAATATTGGTTTGGTCATATTTGGATGGGCTAGACTTTAAATGGGTTGTGTCTGACTTTACCATAAACTAAAGTCAGCAAACACATTCAAATCTCTTTCAAACACACTGACTTGGGTCATATTTGGGTCATTTACATACATTCACATCTGTTTCAAATAGAGTAAACAAGAAAGTTTGATACAAAAGACAATCTTCATTTCATTTATAATTATCCATCACAGAAGACAACATTGACTTTTACATAAAATTAAGTCAACAAACTAAACACAAACTGATGATTAAATCTGGCGAGTGGTGCTTTAATTTTAAGACTATTTGGACAGAACAGTTTGAAAACATAATGCTGATTGTGATTGCATTCATGAATTATAAAGTTACACAAACTTTTCTATTTACATTTTGTTTAATAGGATGATGACATGGAAATTGATTAAACCGTGTTTTGTGTACAGGAAATAGATGCCGATGTTCAGTGACGTGCAAAGCATCAAATCTTGTGAAGTGATGTGTCAAAGCATCAAACCGTATATAGTTGAATGCATTGGAGATGCTCTGAAGCCAAAGATACTTTTACAAGAAATTTTTGGAAAACGCAAGCACTGATATTAGTGTGCATGAAAAGCAAGGGAACAAACAGGAAGGATGGAGTTTCTGGGCTCCGAATATGGAGAGGTGGATGGTGAAAAGCGTTTGAAACATGGCGTGTGTGTTGATGAAAAGTAGCCAACAAAGAATGGTGTGTGTGTCAATGAAAAACACTTAAGGTCCTTGGTTTCTCACAAGAGGATAGGGTTCAAACCTTGCTAGGTACGTACATTTGGAGGTGGACAGAGAAGGGTTAGAAACGGTCTTAAGATTAAGAGGCTCGTCCTCCTCGGGTAACCTGAACAGGAAAAACCTTATCTAATGTGTGCACTTTGGCATTTTTGTGAAATCGACTCATTTTATCACGGTACCCATACTATTCCATTATGATTCATTCTATCCGATAGATCCCCAGGCTTCGGCATTTTTGTGAAATCAACTCATTTTATCACAGTGCCCATACTCACTACAAGAAAAAGTGGCTATAGTGACCAAAATTTAGTGCCGACTTCTTTTTTGGTCACTATTTTAGCAAAATAGTGACCATATAGTACATGGACACTAATATTTGGCCATCTATAAATAGTTAGTCACCAAGCTCAAAAGTGGTCATTAATTTCGTCACTATACATATGCGATATTTTTCGGTATAAAAAAGTGACGAACATTAGTGGTCACTAAATTTTTAAAAAGTTAATGGCGAAAAATGTTTGTTTAAGCTTGTATGCAACTTATTAGTTTATTCTTGTTTCAACTTATATTTCATAAGCCATAATTTTTCAGCTTATTTTAAAATTTGTTTATAATTTGAGACAAAAGGTAAATTTCTGGCTTTTTGCAGAATTTTGTTTATAATTTGAGACAATCTTAAGTTTTTAAAATTTGCTTCTATTCAAAGCCTCATAACAAAAGATAAATATCTTGCCACATATAAAAATTATCACAGGCCATTAATTTTAAAATCACTCCCATCAAAATATTAAAAATACGCGGATCTTTTGACCCGACCCAACCCGATTCATCTTTCAATTATTCAACCAAATCACACACTCCTATCACACTCTTTTCAACATATCACACACTCCTATCACACACTCTTTTCAAATCGATCGGATGAGGTGGTTTGAGGTGGTTAGGGTTCCGAATTAGGTGGTTTGAGATGGTTAGGGTTCCTATTACACTCTTTTCAAATCGATCGGATGAGGTGGTTTCAAGTGGTTAGGGTTCCGAATTAGGTGGTTTGAGGTGGTTTCAGGTGGTTAGCTTTCCGATTCATCTATTTGATCGGTACAAACTTATTCTCTTTGTGATTATTTTTTAATTATTCAAAGTTAAAATGCAGCTTATTAAAAATGAATACAAGGTGCTCGATGAAATGCTCATATGAAAAATGAATTTGCTAGTGGCAGTTATGTGTTTATTGTACCACTTGATATTGAATACGCTGTCTCAGTTATCGAATAGATGTTTCAGTTGGCTTTAATTCATCTCGTAATGATTAATGAATAATACGGATGATATGTTTAGGTATATATTTAATAAATGAAGCAGTTTGTTAGGCGAAATGTTTATAGGTTTCAAATCATTAGTTTAGAGTCATAATTTTAAACAGTAGGTGGTATTGTTGTGCTAGTGAGATACGGATGTTAAGTTTTTCACTGAAGTTAACAGCTAGAAACACTAAAGAAATGAAGCAATTTGGCTATCTAGTAAACATACAATTAGAGATATAGTTAACAGCTTTTGGAATTCGGAGACACTGAAGTTGAAGTTTAGGAATTGTGTGATATGTTTATTTGTAGCGAATTAATTGTTTTAGGTTTTAAGTCGGTTCTGTTATGATGTCTACGTGTTACATATAGTTTTGCGCTGAAGTTTATCTAAGTGTCGTGTAAGCCCCCCAAAGGCTTTCCCTGTTGGATATATTCTGCCATATTGTCAACAATAGTTAAGCACTGGATCAGATTATCATACGTAACATTTTCAGTAGCATTCAGAAACCAAAGTTCACTGCTACTAGTTGATGCAGCATGGTTTCTAATCAACTTAGCAATTTTAAATTGAAAATAGAGAAGTTGTTTTATAACCTTTCCTCTATGCCAACTTATAATCCTAGTTATGCAAAAACAATTATATATAAATGACGTGAACAAAACTGTCTTAAGGTTTTAGTTGAGAAAGGTGTATGATGTTGGGTCTATAATTAGTTATTGGCGCTACGATACCTTCCAGTAGTAGTAATCCTAAATGTTAATGCAATTAACTTGACTTGCAAGTCTGACGGTGAAGCAAACGTAGAATGGTATAATTTGTTCTAGTTGATGGATGCAGCATTTGTGTCCTAAGTTATGTCAGTTAATGTGATGCACGTACAGTTTGAGA
This sequence comes from Chrysanthemum makinoi, assembly GCA_910596185.1. Classification (NCBI taxonomy): domain Eukaryota; kingdom Viridiplantae; phylum Streptophyta; class Magnoliopsida; order Asterales; family Asteraceae; genus Chrysanthemum; species Chrysanthemum makinoi. Next base: position 5,974,412 of record OU343219.1, read on the forward strand.
AAGTCCCTCCGTCTGAAGATGATATGCAGAGAAGAAGTGTAAAATATTATGTGATATGTTTATTTGTAGTGAATTAATTGTTTTAGGTTTTAAGTCGGTTCTGTTATGATGTCTACGTGTTACATATAGTTTTGAGCTGAAATTTGGCTATCTAGTAATCATACAATTTAAAATACAAATGGTCCATTGCTATAGACATTTGGATCAATTTAAAGTGGACTGGAATCATTGCTCCTTAAATCTGAAAGTGGTCTGGAAGTTTATCTAAGTGTTGTGTAAAATTTTCTCTGTATTTTAATCATTGCTCCTTTAATCTGAAAGTGGTCTGAAAAGAACTCAATGGATGGAGAACTCAAGTCACCGAAAGTTAAAGAAAAGTATCAGGCAATCCAAGGTGAGATCATGAAGTTCTTTTTTAATTATTTTTCTACCTGCATTATGTCTTTGACATATTAGCACTAGTAAGGCTTGATTAATTATAAGAATAAGTTACCATTATATTATATAATTGTGCATTATTCTTGCTAGATAGGAGATCGTGAACATTCAAAGGTAAAAGAACAGACGGTGGTGACTGGTGGTGTTCGTGGAGCCTTACCTAGGATGGCACCCGACCCTTTTAGAAATATAGTTATTTTGCTGAGAAATTGGGATTGCGACCAAGAAGTAGTCTTACGATGTTTATTGTCTGAAATTACAGATTGGGACCACCGCTTGTTGAAGAATGTTTTGAATTTTTATACTTGGTCACAGCAGCCCGTGAGGATGGAGTTCAAATGTTTTACGATTCTGGAGGAATGACTGTGCTAGCTTCTCAGATGTGTAATTTACCGGATGGTAAGATTAAATCAAAATCAGTTGGAGGTTTCACCTTTGAAAGAAGTATTCGTGTTTATAAAAGAGCATTGTTCAGAATTGTCATCGGTGGTAAGCTCATGTGAAGCTGTTCATATATACCACCTAAATTATTGCAACTTTATTATATTATATTTTGTATATTAACATTATAATTATAATGTTACTGATCATTTTAGCTTCTTGTGCAGGTTACAGCACTAGCAAAATAGTTCGCTTTGACTCACAATGCTCTGAAATTTGAGGCACTTCACCTTCTGTCAACGATCCTATCTACAATATATGCTGTATGTAAGCTTAAATAACCTTCATGACTGAATTTGTTAACATCACTAAACCATTGTTTTTAATTATACTGTTGTTTCCTTATTGGTTAAATAATCGTTTATAGATAAAACCTTAAGTAGTAAAGTCGTTAAGATGATTTTGCTTGAAGTTCGGGTAATTAACTTGAAGTCATTGCTCATTAGTTGTTGCGGCACTTTCCCCAAACTATATCTCGCTATTTAGGATTTAAGCATGCAGAATTAGTGATAATTGGTCATGGATTTTTTATTTATTTATTTATTTAATTTTAATAATGTCTTCACGAATATCGGTTTTTTTCCTCATTATTTCGGTGGGAGGAGTATGTGCTAGTTTTTTCTTTAGATATTATACGTAAGATAATTGAGCTGTGCATGAATAACATTAGCCTAGTAATTATATGCAGTGTAGACTTGGCATGCGCGAGGAGAAAACTTGCGCTAGCTTAACTGCAGCACATGGTGCCTGATCTTTGTAGCGACCTGTCCCCTGGCAACTATAGAGTCTATTGTTGGCTAAATGTAACCTTTTCCATCACCTAATAATCTCCAGGCAATCATGAAACTACCGGTGCCTTTGATACTTTTGAGTTTCCACATTTCTTAAAGGATCTCCACACAATGCTGAATTTCCGATATAAGAATTGTTCAGGAAGGTATCGAATTGTCTACCTTGTGTACTTGAGGTATGGGTCCACTATTCCAGTGAAGCTGTTGTAAGAGATATTTAAAACTGCGAGAATGTTCAGTTTCACCAACTTCGAGATCAGGTTATTGATCGATCTTCTATAGATTAGGTTACATTCAGGCATGGTACCATGTTTTTTGTGGGCTTTGAGCATGACATCAAGGTATTTGGTTTGTGAAGTTTTAAAATGATTAAAGTATCTTTTGAGTTATATACTTATGCATTGGTTATGACAATGATATTAACTTGAAACAGAAAAGGAAGCAAGGAGAAGACGTGACGGCTATCGGAGGATTTCAAATATGTCATTTTTCAACTAAGAAGAATGGAATGATCAATGACAAGGCGGATGAAGTTCCGGTCATTTTCTATTCCTATCTACTTGGCATATTGTTATTAGTGTCGGTGCATATGTGGTTGAACATAATAAGTTGTTTTGTTGTGCAGCGTGTTCCTCTACACCCGCAGAGATTTGTATTGAAAAACTAGGTTATATCCCAGGATATTTAAAGGGACGGTCAATATCTAGAAGGATATTTTGGCAAATGAAAGTTTACAAAGGGAACTCCAGTTAGAAAAGGAAAAAGAAATAAACTCCGGATACACATTAACAAAATCGAGAAGAAGCATAAGCAATAAGTTGATTACTTGATGAAACACTTGCCACACTTATCTGGATGGCAATCTCAGGTAACACTTCTTTAAAATGTAATATATGTGAATTTATGTGATAAGTCAAAGATCCTGAAAATTTTCAATTAGTCAATAACTTGAGGTATATCTAAAGTCATGTGACAAGTAATGAACTAATGATCTGCAATGAAGCCTTACAATTAGTTGACCAGACCTATGTGAAAGTGACCTGTGCATTATTTCTCTTCACTCAAGATGTAAACATGGGTTAAAATCTGACTTGATTTATGGCAAACTGATTCGCTGCATTAGCAAGGTTGCATTGTTTGGTATAACCTTTGTATATTCAACTGAGGCTCTAGGAAAAATTTGTATTGTATGTGCTTTATAGTATATACTGATTTAGGACCATGCCTATATGATAGTGACCTCGTCATTGCGTCTCTTCACTCTGTAGTACGTAATCAGGAGCCTGCGTGTTTCATATTGCTACTAAAAGCTTCGTTTTAACTAATAAAGTAACTAGGTGTTGCAAGCTTCAGCATGGGTGCATCAGTCGCTCTTCACTCTGCAACTTGTCGAGCTCTTTGGCAATATGGGAATGGAAGTTGATAACCTATTAATCTAAGTGCGGTTCTGGCTCTTAGTGGTTAGCTCCCATGTTCCAGATTAAACTTATGTTCTTTGAAAAATTACTGTCTCACTTCTTAAAGGTACATTCGTTTGATATTCATTATTACCTCTTGGGTCATTTTTACAATACCACTTTGCCATGAAAACAGTCTCTTTTTAGGAATTTAAGGAATAGAATGGGAGCATCACAAGAAACTGCTACACGCGCAGTGTCACTACCTATGTTGCTTTGTCACGCTCAAGGTATTTGCTTATGGACATGCTATTATTTTGACGAAACCGTAAGAAAAAAGTCTGCATCATGGTGAGTAGTTTATGTCTGTTTATGTAATGTTTCTATGTTGTTATTGATGTTGTGGTAGAGTACAAACTCGGAGAGAAATCTGCAGATACCATGTATTCTGCTGGATTTCAGTTGCTAACATTTCCGTCTTACAATTGGTAATTCTTGTTTTCACATTTATGTTAAGGGCGTATTGAAATGTGTATTTATTGATTGTTTTTTTCGTTTCAGGCTTGGGCATTACACAAACATAGAAGAGATTAATTATGTTTGCAGATGTAAGATAGAATCATACGATTTGTATGGATGTAAGCAACAAAATTCAATATTCGATTGGTTAAGTCAATTCATGGTTTTATACTACCATACATGTGCTTTTGATGTTTATGTAAACAGTGAAAGGGGTCATGTTCGTTGAATGATGGCAACAGGCAGCACATGACTTGTAAGTTGTATCCATCATGTAGATACTTGTTTTTTATGTAAATTTTTTTAACTTTATAATTTTGTATGCAGATTTTGAAAACGCAGTTATGGAGGCTAAGAATGACACTTGTGATTCTCTCTTAATCTATAGGGAGTTCTGTTGTACGGACCTCCTGGTACTGGGAAGACCTTGTTGGCCAGAGCAGTGGCTCAGCATACTGATGGTACCTTTATCAGGTTCTCTGGTTCGAACAAGTGCAGAAATATATTGGAGAAGGGTCTCGAATGGTGAGAGAAATTTTCGTCATGGCCAGGTTTGTATACTGTATATGTCTGTAATGCTGTTTTTTCGTTCTTAAGGGACACACTATACCTTCTTTGCGTTTACTAATGGATGGTCTGTTTATGGGTTTTTTGTGCAGAGAACATGCTCCATCTATCATATTTATGGATGAAATAGACAGTATCGGATCTGCTCGTATGGAGTCTGGAAGTGGGAATGGTGACAGTGAAGTGCAAAGAACTATGCTTGAGCTTCTTAATCTGCTGGACGGATTTGAAGCATCAAACAAAATCAAGGTACTAATCACAATGCTTAACTGGATGAAGCTATGGACCACCAACCGTTATTAAGTACTTAATTTTTGTTTTCGTTTTCGTTATGTGTTATGTTGGTATCAATTGGATGTACGATTCTTGTATTTAATTTGGAACAAAGAAATATGGATTATGTAGATATAACTAATTTTAGAAATTTCTTGTATTGAATAAATTCTTTTTTATTTTGCTGTTTAATTATTGTATTAGTGGTTATTAGCAGTTTTTTTGCAGATTTTTTTTTGCTATATTTTTTGAATTAGTGACCACATACGCTGTGACTATGTTGCTATGTAGTGGTCATTATTTTTGGTCACTAATTGATCAAAATAGTGACCACTAGTCCGTATAGTGACCAGCATAAGTGACCAAAGAGGTCGTCACAAATTTTAATGACCACTTTTATGTCGTCACAAATTTTAATGACCACTTTTTTGTGGTTACTATTTAGTGACGATATTCATAAGTCATCACTATTACCTTTTGTGACCGACTTTTAGTGACCACGAGTGACCACCCTGCTATGGTCACTAAAACGGCTTAGTGACCAAATATCTACTATTAGTGACCACATTTGTGCTGTCACTAAATCCACTTTTTCTTGTAGTGACTCTTCCATTATGATTCATGCTACCCGATAGATCCCCAGGCTTTTTTACAACTTCACATCACATCATCCAACCAATAAATCCTATCTTATATAGGTAGCAATTTGTTTTTTATTAGTTACTTTGCACATATTACACTATACATCATCTTATGCTACCCTTTTGTAACCTTTTAGAGTTCACTACTGGTTCAGGATTTAAAATAGTGCAAGATTTTTTATAACTTCAACCTAGATCATTACAAATTTATGCTAATCTTACCATCAAATATTGTTCCAACAGGAGAGAAAATCCAATAAAGTACGATATCATATTCACACAATTACAAACTGAGTATTTTACAATCAGGTCGACAACCCACGCATCTGTTGAACCACCATGCAACATATGGGTTCAAGGACTTGCAGTTAAATAATTATGTATTTTAAATGTAACGGTAAAAGAAGTATACAAAAGAAAGAGACTCTCAAATTAAGCTGGAACAGTGAACTTATAAGATGCATAAGAAAGAGAAGACAATCCCCAGCTATGATGGATAAGTTCCGCTTTGGAATTTGCACCTGATGCACCCATGGCAACATGCAACGGGTAGAAATGGTCAGGCCATGGGTGAGCCACAGTTGCATGTGGAGCCTTCTCCTTATAGTCATTCACATCTTGATACCTTCCATCAATTAGTGCTTCTTTGAGCCACGCATCAAATTCTTGGGCCCATGGTTGCACTGAAGTAGTGTTGCGCAGCATTTTGAGGTTGTGGGTGGTGGCTCCTGAACCAACAATGAGAACCCCTTCGTCTTTGAGGGGTGCTAATGCTTTACCCATGTTGTAATGGTAAGTGGCGTCTTCGTTTGTTTGGACTGATAATTGACACACTGGAATATTGGCTTCTGGATACATAAGCATTAATGGGACCCATGCACCGTGGTCGAGCCCACGTTTCTTATCCTCATCAACCCTGTCAAATCCGGAAGACATGAGCAATTCCTTGACCCTGTTTGCCAGTTTTGGAGCTCCAGGTGCTGGGTACTTGAGCTGGTTTTGAAACAGATTTCAGGAGGTTAGTTTTTTAGATACTACACATATATACAAGACGGGGTTTGCAATCATATGATCAAGTCATTCACATTTCCGTGAACATTTCTTGTGCTTGTTTATATTTTTAAACTCAAAACGTTTACGTGCATATGCATAAACTGTTATTTAGCTTAATGTAATTGTGCATTTCAATATCAAGCAACCTCAAGTTCCACCGGATTTATTGCCACTGATCTACCATTCACAAGTTCATACTATATAATTTTTTTTAACTCTCCTACCTTAGAAACACACTACACTCAGTATCGAGTAAAATTTGTTACCACTATCGTAAACGGATCCTCTAAAGAGTGAAAGGGTTTACAAGCATCATTCTAAAAAACGACACTTGCAGTTTTTGATGCCTTCATGAGCAAAACAACCATCATTGTACTTTCTGAAATTTTGGTTAGAACTGAACAAAATACAAGCAGTGGGCTTTTATTTCATATCATAGGATTTAAGGTTATAAAATTACACAAAGAAGACGGTCCCATCACCCGCCACATAACCAGAAACAAGTAATTTTCCTAAACAGTGAGTCAAATTTGTCACACAGCCAGTAAAACTGTTAATTTAGAACAAAATGATACGGAGTAATCTTATAAGTATAACGGTTGAAAAGTCCGCTTTGTCATATAGGTGATTACTGACTTCACATCACATCTTACCTACCCTAACTTACCAAACAATCCAAATCTTGATCACTTTGACTTTACGAAATATAATCAGATTCACAATCAATTAATCATAAACCAATCATCTCAACTCCAAATCACAATACCAAAACTTAAACCCATATCCAAACACCTCCTAAACAATATAACAGTCGTAGCGGACTCAGAACTAAAAGTCATGAGATGCATTTCATACACAATATTCTAGAACCAGGTGCATTTGAGAAAAAATCACTATAATCTACATAATTCTAGAAAAAATTCATACGGTTCACGGGCACCCCCTCGTTCCACCCCTACTCTAAAGTAGAAACTCTATAAATTAATACTCACTGACCCTATTAATCTATCTATAAATTAAAAAATATTATTTTAGAGAGTTTATTAATTAATCGAGTATTTATCTATCTATATGGACTAATTTGACAACTACTATTAAGGGGATGTTTGTTTAAGCCTGCTTATGAGCTTATTGATTTCGGCTTATATCTCATAAGCCTCAATTTTCCAGCTTATTTCGAGACTTATTTTTTTTTAGAATGGCAGTTTTAAGTATCTCACATGTCGTAAGCAGGACTTGAACGACATAAGGCTTTTGGTTATTTCAAGACTTGATATCATAATAAA
>OU343219.1:5984738-6132238 GCA_910596185.1 Chrysanthemum makinoi
AATAAAAGCATAACATGGAAGCTAAAAGCATGAAGGGAATAAATTGATATACATACACACCTGGTGAACTACTATTTATCGTCTGCTTGGGGTTTTCAACTTCATAGCTTTTAAACATGTATATAAATTGTTCTACCAATATGTAAGAGCTTACGCGCTTTGCGCCCTATGGTTTTGTATTAATATATAAAGATGTGATGTTCATGACAATAAGCATGTTTTGGGGTTACAACGATTCAACATATACTAGATCAACATTTGGTATTGGAATATATGAAAATGTAATTATCTATGATGATACAGATTGTCTAACTAACGTGCAGTTTTATATCTGGTATAAAACCTAAACCGACATCAATATTAATGGTGCATTTGCAATACACAAAAAAGATGTTCGATGTAAGAATGTACCTTGAATCTGATATGGGTCATTGGTGGTGTGTTCGTCTAGATGTATTGTTAGGTTGTGATTGTTATCGGTAGTGTAATGCACTGAAAAGTAGTATTAAACCTGCAATTCCACGCATTACAACCCAAAATGTTTCAATACCTATGATCACAAATGACCTTTTTCCAAGACAATGAATTGATGTTATAGCCATAAGGCAAACTTTGATCCATTTTCGATAGCCAATGTGCGGATCAGCTCAATAAGGTTAACAATGTTGCTGTCCCGAGGTATGCTATTATAAATGGTAGATCAAAGTCGTTGAATTTTAGCATAGTCAACTAAATTGCACTTGGCAATGCACAAGAACAACCAACATTTGAAGAAAATAATGAGAGAAGCAGTTAATTATTTGATTCTTCAGTGAAAGTAGCTACATCCTCGTTTCAAAGAGGTGGGATTCTTTTTATATAAGTAATAAGTTAAGCCTAAGAAAAATTATAATTTTTTTATATGACTTTATATAGAGAGTGAAATAGGTGCGTGATTCTCACATTAGTTGTGACAACCCGTACTTTCGGTCATTTAATCAATTCATGCTTCACCATTTCACAATATTTATCGTAAACTAGGTTTGCGTGTTCCAAATTTACAGAACCTTAATGGTTTGCGGCGAACATGATCATGATCATCACTAACATTTCATATAGACTAAGTTTAGTCTACATTTCATTAGCATCATCTGCATCATGTTAGTTCATTCATGACTTTGCATTTCACATTAAACGCCAGTAAATTTTATATTAAATAAACGTTATCGCGTGAGTTATTATTTTGAACATTTGATCCGATACTTCCAAAATTATCCCGATATATTTTTATACTCATATTAAGATTATAAAAATAATATTATGAGTTTACCTACTGCTTTTAAATATATTTTGTATATAAATTGTTAAATTTATATAATTACGACGGTTTCTTTAAATTCAACCCGATAAATATTTATTCACTCAAATCTTTCAAGAAATGTATTTTTATAAATTTTATGACCTCATATATACTTTGATTCATTAAAATTTATTTTTAGACAACACTACCCTAAATACTCAAATGTATACACAATTTACAAGTTACCTTCACTTAATTTCTTTTACTTACACATTTATATATATATACAATAAAAAAAAATGCATTGTTGAATAAACAACCAAAAACCGCAAGTGGGGTGATGCATTTAAGAGTTATTAAAATTTTCTTGTATAGTTATACACTCAACTTACTCTTACACACTTCATTTACAATTATTCAAGTTAGTCAAAAATCATTTTCTTCCTCTTGGTTTCTCTAAAACCGCCATAGGAGCTCAAGGAAGAAGACCATAAAATTTTTCAAGCCAAGTTATTATCAATCTAGATACACTCTTTGTTTAGGTTTTGAAATAAAAACCTAGGGTGTTTAAGTTTAACCTTGGTTCTTATCACCTCATCATATAGCTAGTAAGCATGTTTCTTTCATTTTTCATGTTTCCTTATCATCTCATATTTATTTTTTCATTTTTGGAGCAAGCATGCATGATTTATGTTGATTATACCATTTTTACATGATTTTAGAGTTATATATAAATAAAGGTCATCCTATAATTATCCCCTTGGTATTCTTTGGTCTTGATGATGTCTAGGAACCCATGACACCCTAAGAAGGTGTATGGTAGGATTAGATTAGCTTTGGAGTTGATTTGAAGGGATTAGAATAGGTTTTGTCCGACAAAACTATTTTGATAACTATAAAATAGGTTCTGTCCTTGTTTTGATTTTCTGAAAACCGACTATAGTCACGAATTTTTGGCCTTGATTTTAGAAAATATACTTTAAAACGAATCCGGCACGCTGAACGATGAAAACGGAGTTATAACTTGAAGTCGTGGTGAATTTTAAAGTTTGGCTGAAAATATATTATTTTAAAATTCAAGCAAATATGTTTTTATATTCGAGTCAAAACGAAGTCTAAGTTTACAAATTATTTCAATTATCAAAAATATATTAGTATACTTTGATACGCTAAGGACGATAATAATGAGAAAACGGATTTGAAACGACTAAGATATGCACGCTTTCATAAACTTGCCGTAATCTATTATTTTAGAAAAACTATATTATTTTTACGAGATAAGTGTTATGTAACTAAAATCACTATCTTTAACCCTAATATCTTTTATGATCGACCTTTTGACGAAAACCCCGAACTCAGAAACTTCTAGATATCGATACAAACCAAAACTCGTGAGTTCGCTCTCTAACGATCGACGTACACCGCTTTTACTAACTAGTTTTCCAAGCCATTTTTGTTAATTTCATGATAATTCCGGACGACATTGTTTTATACCTAAAAGTGAAAATTTCACCATAAATCATCATAAAACCATTGTAGGATGACATTTTGACGTAAAAACTTGTAAAGTCATTTTTTTTGAAGGGTCAAGACGTCAAACGAGTATTTTTCGACGACAAGTAATATTTTCAAAACTCGTAAATGGTATAAATAAATACACGAAATGCATGCATAACATTACATTGCAACTCATTACATATCATATCATTCATAATAGGTCATTGTCGAGATTCACGCTATATTAGTTGTATCCACTTTTGTCATCGTAATCATTGCAACAGTGAGTTTCATGCCCCTACTTTTACTTGCTTTCATAACTGCTTTGGGGAGATACATGCTCAAACTGCTTTCATTTACTTTCACAAGTACTTTAACTTTTAGGATTACCGAGTCTTCATAGCCCCACTTTTAATTGTTTTTATACTACTTTTGGGGGAGATACATGCTCAATTATTTTTCACAAGTACTTTAGAGTTTTAAGGATAACTTCTATCATGATCACCATTGTTTCTAAATCAAATGTTGTACTATATCAATTGTTCTTTGTTTATAATAGTTCTGTACGTCAGATAACGTTCTAAATCATTGACTACCGACATCGTCAATAAAGTACTAATGTCGCTTGACTACGATACATTGAGTTAGGTGCTATTGATTATGTGCTATTGTTCTACGCCGAAGTAGTACTATTGTGAATTCATTTGACATCGTGTGCTTGAACATAAACTATATATTTCTTGCAATGGGTTGTGAACACAATGTGTTGCAAGTTTTGTATGGGGACTTGAACTGGTGGGATTTATGCCTTTGCTGCATAAAACATTTCATACATTGAGTCATGCACTATTGTGAATTCATTTGACGATGTCTGTTTGAACATAAACTATGCATATTCGCAGGTTGTGAATACACAGTTGCAAGTTTTGTATGGGCGGGACTTGGAACCGAGTGGATTTACAATGCCTTTGCTACATAAACGATTTTGAAAGTCTTTACATTTCAACGACACAATGCTTTGCGCGATAAACGATTTTTCAAGGCTTTACATTTCAACACAAACTCTATGAACTCACTCAACCTTTGTGTTGACACTTTTAGCATGTTTTATCTCATGTATCTAAGGCATTCACTTCATGGCATGCATTTGGACACATCATGGAGTCGCGGTGACGACGCCTCACTTGGTTTTATGAACTTTAAAACATCGTTTGACTTGTACTAAACTTATTTTCCGTGCATAGTAACTTTCATTTGGGACCTACTTTGTAAACTCTGATTGTTTTATTAAATCAAATGATGTATTTTTCCAACGACATTTTAGGTCGCTCAATATAACTCTGATTGTGATGCTATGACAGTCAATCCCCGGAATTCCATTCCGCCGCAAAAGGTAATTTGGGGTGTGACAGATTGGCATCTGAGCTTCGGTTATAGAGAACTAGGTTGCATCATTGACCCTAGACTATAACTACATCATCATAGCATCTCATCATTTCATCATAAGTGCATGTTCACTTTGCATGCGATTATACGTACATTTTTTCGAGTTATTTACTTTCATTTCATAACGATTGTCACATGGATGCCCTGTCATTCCCTATCACAATTTAACATCATTGACTCAACACCAAACAACATATGAGTCGATTAGTCCAAGCATGACAGCTATTTCCTAAATTATACATAGCCTGATCACCTATGTCTAATTCCGGAAGAATCATGCAATGAAGGGAGTAGTAGGCTTATATGTGTAAGCAATTCCAGAAGCCAAATTTTCAAAAGATTTCTTCAAACCACTTGTTTCCGCTTTGATCCGCGGATGTTCTTGTTTGATGAGTTGCAAAGATCACGCTAGAAACAAGTTGTTACCTAAACCGATTTAGCCTAATCGTATGACAGTTCTTGTTTGATGAGTTGTGGGATTAAGTAAAAGTCGGTTACCAAAAAGTCTTTTGAGGGTTTTGCTCGGGAATGGGAAAGTTTGCCACATCAAACCCCTAAACCCTAGGAACATCTAACCTGAATTCAGTGGACCTAATTCCTTTTGATGGGCGAATGTGACAACCCGTACTTTCGTGTCATTTCTAATCAATTCATGCTTCACCATTTCAACATTTATCGTAAACTAGGTTTCAAGTGTTCCAAATTCACAGAACCTTAATTTTAGCGGCGAATTCATGATCATATCATCACGAACATTTCATATAGACTAAGTTTAGTCTACATTTCATTAGCATCATCTGCATCATGTTAGTTCATTCATGACTTTGCATTTCACCTTAAACGCGTAAATTTTATATTAAATAAACGCGTATCGTAGTAGTTATTATTTTTAATATTTAATCCGATACTTCCAAAAATTATCCCGATATATTTTTATACTCATATTAAGTTATAAAAATAATATTATGAGTTTACCTAGTGTTTTAAATATATTTTGTATATAAATTGTTAAATTTATATAATTACGACGGTTTCTTTAAATTCAACCCGATAAATATTTATTCACTCAAATTTTACAAGGAATGTATTTTTACAATTTTTATGACCTCAATATACTTTACTTTGATTCATTAAAATTTATTTTTAGACAACACTACCCTAAATACTCAAATGTATACACAATTTACAAGTTATCCTTCACTTAATTTCTTTTACTTACACATTTATATATATATACAATAAAAAAAAAAAAAAAAAAAAAGGGCATTGTTGAATAATCAACCTAAAAACCGGCAAAGTGTGGTGATGATTTAAGAGTTGGTAAAATTTTCTTGTATAGTTATACACTCAACTTACTCTTACACACTTCATTTACAATTATTCAAGTTAGTCAAAAATCATTTTCTTCCTCTTGGTTTCTCTCTAAAAACCGGCCATAGGAGCTCAAGGAAGAAGACCATAAAATTTTTCAAGCCAAGTTATTATCAATCTAGATACACTCTTTGTTTAGGTTTTGAAATAAAAACCTAGGGTGTTTAAGTTTAACCTTGGTTCTTATCACCTCATCATATAGCTAGTAAGCATGTTTCTTTCATTTTTCATGTTTCCTTATCATCTCATATTTATCTTTTCATTTTTGGAGCAAGCATGCATGATTTATGTTGATTATACCATTTTTTACATGATTTTAGAGTTATATATAAATAAAGGTCATCCTATAATTATCCCCTTGGTATTCTTTGGTCTTGATGATGTCTAGGAACCCATGACACCCTAAGAAGGTGTATGGTAGGATTAGATTAGCTTTGGAGTTGATTTGAAGGGATTAGAATAGGTTTTGTCCGACAAAAACTATTTTCGATAACTATAAAATAGGTTCTGTCCTTGTTTTGATTTTCTGGAAAATCCGACTATAGTCACGAATTTTTGGCCTTGATATTTAGAAAATATACTATAAAACTAATCCGGTCGCTTGAACGGATGAAAACGGAGTTATAACGAAGTCGTGGTGAATTTTTAAAGTTTGGCGATTTAAATATATTATTTTCAGAAAATTCAGCAACATGTTTTTACTTTATTCGAGTCAAAAACGAGTCTTAAGCTTTACAAATTATTTCGACTTATCAAAAATATATTAGTATACTTTGATAACGGCTAAGACGTATAATAATGAGAAAACGGATTTGAAACGCACCAAGATATGCACGCTTCATAAACTTGCCGTAACTATTATTTTTAGAAAAACTATATTATTTTAATAGATAAGTGTTGCGGTAACTAAAATCACTATCTTTAACCCTTAATATCTTTATGATCGAGACCTTTTGGACTAAAACTCCTGAACTGAAACTTCTAGATATCGATACAAACTTTCCAAAACCGTCGAGTTCGTGCTCTAACGATCGACGACAAACCGCTTTACTGACTAGTTTTCCGAAGCCATTTTTGTTAATTTCATGATAATTCCGACGACATTGTTTTGCGACGAAAAGTGAAAATTTCACCATAAATCATCATAAAACCATTGTAGGATGACATTTTGACGTAAAAACTTGTAAAGTCATTTTTTTTTTGAAGGGTCAAGACGTCAAACGAGTATTTTTCTAACGACAAGTAATATTTTCAAAACTCGTAAATGGTATAAATAACATACTAAATGCATGCATAACATTACATTGCAACTCATTACATATCATATCATTCATAATAGGTCATTTTCGAGATTCACGCTATATTTCAGTGTATCCACTTTTGTCATCGTAATCATTGCAACAGGTGAGTTTCATGGCCCCTACTTTTACTTGCTTTCATAACTGTTTTGGGGGAGATACATGCTCAAACTGTTTTCATTTACTTTCACAAGTACTTTAACTTTTTAAGGATTACCGTGAGTCTTCATAGCCCCACTTTTAATTGTTTTTATACTACTTTTGGGGGAGATACATGCTCAATTATTTTTCACAAGTACTTTAGAGTTTTTAAGGATAACTTCTATCATGATCACCATTGTTTCTAAATCAAATGTTATCCTATATCAATTGTTCTTGTTTACGTGCTATAGTTCTACGTCGTATAACGTTCTAAATCAGTTGACTATCTTGATACATCGTCGTTTAATAAAGTACTATGTCAGTTGACTACTGATACATTGAGTTAGGTGCTATTGATTATGTGCTATTGTTCTACGTCGAGTAGGTACTATTGTGAATTCATTTGACATCGTGTGCTTGAACATAAACTATATACATTTCGGCAATGGGTTGTGAACACAATGTGTTGCAAGTTTTGTATGGGCGGACTTGGAACTCGAGTGGATTTACAATGCCTTTGTCGCATAAACCATTTCGATACATTGAGTCATGCACTATTTTGTGAATTCATTTGACGATTTTCTGCTTAAAACATAAACTATGCATATTCTGCAAGTGGGTTGTGAATACACAGGTTGCAAGTTTTGTATGGGCTGGACTTGGAACTGAGTGGATTTACAATGCCTTTGCTACATAATCGATTTTGAAAGTCTTTACATTTCAACGATTTACAATGCTTTTGCTGCATAAACGATTTTTCAAGGCTTTACATTTCAACACAAACTCTATGAACTCACTCAACCTTTGTGTTGACACTTTTAGCATGTTTTATCTCAGGTATCTAAGGCATTCAATTCATGGCATGCATTTTGACACATCATGGAGTCGCGTGACGACGCTGCCTCACTTGGGTTTTATGAACTTTAAAAACATCGTTTGACTTGTACTAAACTTATTTTCCGTGCATAGTAACTTTCATTTGGGACCTACTTTGTAAACTCTGATTGTTTTATTAAATCAAACGATGTATTTTCCAAACGACACTTTAGGTCGTTCAATATAACTGTGATTGTGATGCTATGACAGTCAATCCTCAGGAATTCCATTCCGCTGCAAAACAGGTAATTTGGGGGTGTGACAATTAGCATAACACATAGATATAACTTATTTGGCATTTTAGTAGTTTAATATATCTAAAAGGATCAACGATCGAAAAAGATACAACAGAAGTTAATTATTTCATAATCAGTTGTCTTTAACGATGGGTGTTCTTTTTACTAATAGTCTTTTCACACATGCTGTTATTTTATTTCTTATTAGTACGTATTAGTTATTAGGATGACTGGAATAGCCACTAAGTATAGCTCTTCTTTTAGTTTGTCTCAATATATATAACTGATAACGTCTAAATGTGTAAACAAAGTTAGTAAACACGCATAAATTATTGTGTTTATCTTTGAGCTAGCACCTTATGACCCTGACTGGTACTACGTCAGGGCTGGTAAGCCTTGTGTTTATCTTTGAGTACTGTCACTTTTCCTTTTTGGAAGCTATTTTCAATGTTGATCTGTAGCTTAGACCATTTGATTGTGTGGGTCATGATTTTTTTTTGATTTTAGCTTGTATGTGGTGCAACTACGGTACAAATTATTTTTCAAGATGAAAGGTATGTATATTTTCTTCA
The DNA here is from genome assembly GCA_910596185.1 of Chrysanthemum makinoi. Classification (NCBI taxonomy): domain Eukaryota; kingdom Viridiplantae; phylum Streptophyta; class Magnoliopsida; order Asterales; family Asteraceae; genus Chrysanthemum; species Chrysanthemum makinoi. The sequence goes on from OU343219.1 coordinate 5,993,455, forward strand.
AGCTGTTTTTTGATTTTTAGCATTGTTGTTACTTGAAGTACATGTATGATGTGAAGTTGTTGTTGGGTGAGTTTAATGTGGGCACCGTTTATGCCGTTGACAACAAGGAGAATGACACCTTTTTATGTTTAAAATAAGCACTTACAAGATGTTTGTAGTGGTCAATTAGTTCATTGCGAAAGTTTCTTTTTGTTCCTAATTTGTATGGTCCAGTCATGTACCTATGTTGCTAATTTGAGGTAATCTCGGTTTTCAGGTTACCCAAATGAATATGATGTGACGTATCACACCTTCAAGTGAATTGATAACAATGAGGAGGTGAGTATTTGAAATATTTGGTAATATTTAAAAATTTGATAATTCGTAAGGATTTGCGATATCCTGATACTTGACAATTTTTTGATTTCTTAGGATGATGCCAACACTTAACATGATGAAGCTTGGAGCAGTAATGACAATTGGGAATCTGAATTAGAGGACCTTTTATACAAGGATGTGATTAGTAGACAGAACATGGGCGACCGAAACAGGTATTCAAAATGCTAAATATTGTGGCTTTGGATTTTTGATGAGTTTAGAAAAGGATGTTAATAGTAGTCGGAAAGGAGTAGTGATTAAATAAGGGAATGTTATATGAAGTGAACTAAAGCAATAGCATACTGACCCGTATCCCTGTACTCACCCATTGCCGCTTTTAGCATCCTAAAATGCTTAATGGTATTTTGTTTCTGATAATACTTGAGAACTGTAGAATAAGAAAAAATAGTTTACACATTTAGACGCTATCGCTAAATATTTGCCGCTTATGATAATTCTTTGCATAGCATGTGACAAGATCGTCGTATACTCAAGGCAAGAAAACTCAATAATTTATGCGGTTCGGGGTACCGCATAATCGATGAGTGTACATGTTGATTTTGATTATGTTTACTATTACGGGATGCCGTTGTTATAGGTGTTGACGGCGCTAGAAAATGGGGAAAAATCGCTCACGCAAAACTCAACATCGATCGATGCACGTAACATTCGTGTGATATATACATGTAAGTAGTGGCTAACCAATTATTAATCCAGAATGTTTAATCACTTTAGTTATGAATATGTTTTTTTAGTTCAAATGATTTTTTTAATGCAGAAAATATGTAATATTTTGGATAGTGTTAGATATTTTTTTTGAATAGTATTCATTATAGGAATTAAATTATTATGAAACGGATGGTAACAAGTATGAATATATTTAATCACATTACCAGCCTAGAACAAGTATGTATAGTAGTTTTCTTCTAGACGTAACAAGTATGTACTGCTATTTTAAGTGCCATGTTTATGTAGAATGGAACAAGTACGTAGAATGTTTTATTTGTAGTTTTATGTGTAATCAACAACCGATAACTTTCATAAAAACATCAAAACCCAAATACACCGACTCAAAAAACCACCCCATTGGTGTGTTTTCTTGGCTTATAGGTTGAGTTGGAAGATCCAGTTGAGAACATTGTTGCCAAGCTACTCAGACAAGTTGCTGATGAAACAAATGATTTGGCTGGTGATGAAACAACATCAGTAGTTTTTTCCTAAATACTCATGACAGAAGGTGTCAAGGTCTGTTTGAGAATTCTTATAAGTTTACATGTTACTTATCTTTTTCTTTTTTTTAATTTTCCTTCACGCCATATCTTTCAACACGTTTATGCTAATTATTGTTAATACGTTGCAATGCAAAATCATAGTACTTTCCAGAGCTCTAGCAACAGCTTAGACATTCGTACATGTTCCCCTCATCCTATTGCAAGGAATTTACAGTCTTGACAGCAAAAATAACAGCAGTACTGACCCTGAATGATAGTTGTACCCGACTTGATGTTAAAAGTATTGTCTTACTTTCATTTTCATGGTTTAAAATAGCGTATTATACAAATACCAGCTTATGTGTTACTTAAAAAAAATTACCATGAAGAGCAAACATAATTTTTTCTTTCACACGACATATGAGAACTTATACTAATACACTGATGACTGTTGTTCTTATAGGTATAAATGAAAATGATGCCCGCGTCATTCAACAGCACAAGGTAATTCAACTAGGTATTTGTTACCCAATCTAGGACCTGTGTCGCAATTCACCGGATCATAAAATCTTGATTTGTTGTTTAGAAATTAATATATATATACATTCAGTATGGCTTTAGTGTATAATAATATATTCGATATCGGCTTATTTGAGGGGTTAAGGCGTCTTTGCTACTTGCATTAGTAAATGATACATTATCATGTATTCTGTTTGCAGCTATAAGCTTTGTCAATCCATAATCGTTCTCTATGAATTTGCACATATTTAATCCAGATATATAATAAAAGGGTTAGTGTTTCAACCCAATCGACCCGTTTTGACTCTTGCTTTAAAATTACTCATTTTTGACCTATTCACCAAATTTCCAGATATCCTATTAGTCATGGTATGCAAATCAATATTAAGAATAGTCCCGCACATCTTCCAGACTGTTCATCAATACCATGTTAGGTTTGACTTTTTCCCTCAATTATTCAAAATTTAATACTTCATAAAATGAAGTGCGACAATAGCAAAGGTTGCACAATCAGGCAAGACTTTTGATGTATGGACTATGGCTTTACCTATTGCCGAGTGTGATTAGGTTCGAGACTTGAGGTAGATATAAGTTACGTGACCAGGTCATGTTAGATTAGTAAGTCATTATGATAAAGTTACAAGTCCAGACATCCCTTAACTGCAGCAATAGACCAATCCAAACACCTTTTAAATTAGTAGCACAGATGAACCCAAACACTCCTTAATATAGTAGCATGAAGTAACTGATGTATAATTATTTTGGAAAAGGACCGCGTCAGGTATTGATTGTGTACCCAAGTGTGTTGAGATTTAGCATTTAAAATCTTCAAAACCAAAATCGAACTTCAGAAAAGTCATTGTTAATTAGCTTTTAGGCTTTTGTAGATCAAGAAACTGATATTTGAGTCACCCTTAGTTATAACCAAAACGCTATAAGTTGGTTTTGTTTTTGTTAATAAACGTTTTTGGTCTTAGAGACCATCTAAACTTAATAGTTGTACTAGATTATATGAAAACATGTAATACTGTAGTAGCGCATTTCATTATTATATTTTGAGTTCATACTTATATTTATTACAGACATTCTGGCGCGCTTACCTCAATACAGAAACCTGACTTACTGTTTTCTTTTTTTACGGTCTACCAGATGAACTCCCTTACTTCACTCCTTAAACTCCGCTTCCACGGTATGAACCAGGACGATTTAGTTTGCATACACCAAAAACGAATTCAATCGTCAACCAGTCTTTTACAGTGATAATTATTTTAAACAACGATCATTATCGCTATAAAGCAACATGAGGACATAAAAAAAAACAACGGCAAAAAAACCGAAGTTTTAAGAAAGTAGATAAATTTCATAAGTGAACTTCATTAGTTTGGTATACGAAAAAGTGAAAATTATAATCAAGCTTCACTTCAAATTTGATGACGTTTTGGCTACTGAATGTTTGCATTGGGTCTGTCTTTTGGTCTAATTTTAACTTTTTAAAAGCCGTAAAGCAAGGTGTTATGTTACAATTAGTTTTGACATCTGTTGAGTATATCTCATTTTTAATCTTTTTGTTACTACAAACTTTATTGACTTTGGTTTTTATTTCAAGGGGCAATTGCATATATATCTCTGCTAAACTCAACAATTACAAATATATCCAGCTTTAATTCATAATTACTTATATATCCTTCTTAAACATTATAAATATCATATATATCCAAACAATTGATTTAAACATAATTTAAACTCTAAAATACTTAAAAATGATTATAAAAAACCAAACTGTCTACTATACCCTAAATGAAATGACAATCTCTTCTCATAGAGCTAGCCCGCCCATCAATTATAGTTGTAAATTGTTTAAGTTAACTTTTAATTACTTTTTAGTATATATTTTTTCTACTAAAACCTAAATATAAAAACCACAAGTCATACCCGTCCATCGGACGGGTTTTGATTACTAATATATATATATATATATATATATATATATATATATATTGGGAAATTATATAAGTCAAAGTTATCAAAATTTGTCATACATTTCTTTGAAATTTTTAGGTGTGAATTGTTATGGTAGCTATTTCATTAAGGACAAATTCTTTGAATTTTTATATAGAAATATTAGTTTGAAAGGAATTTTAGAAATTTAACATTACTCATTTTTTAAGTTTCAAAAACATGGATACATGCTTTGTATGTATAATAATAAAAAAATGTTGTATTGACTTTTCAACATTGAATATGCCGAATCTGTTTTCATTTAATATTAGTTTGAATTTTTAATGGTAGTTATATACACATATAGTTAAAGACGAAGCCTGCAAGTAGAACGGATTTTATAGTGACATATCGCTTAGTGATAAAAAATGTTTATGGGTTATAAACAAAAAATAATAAAAGTTTGAAGATTTGGGTATTAAACATAATGTTTTGAAACTGGTTGACCTGTGGTTCAACCGGTTGAACCGCTTTGGTCAAAAACGGACCGATGAATCTGGTCAACCCGACGGGTTGGGTTGAACACAAGTGAAATTAAACCGGGTCAACCCGTCGAGTTTGAAGCGCCCGGTCAACCCGGTTTTCGATGTGTATTAATAGTTTCCTTTTGAAATATATGTTTTCAACATTTTTATTTTTAGTTTCAAGTTTTCACTTTTGTTTTTCCTTTATATATAGTATACACGTATTCCCTGCGTGACGATTAACTATAGAAATAAATCTCGATGAGGCCCGATTTACCGGTTTGTATCGGTTTCAACGGATCCTCTCGTTCATTTTCGGATGACTTTTATTGGTTAGTTGAACCGGTGGCGAAACCGGTTCCCGGTTGAACCCGTTGGTTCGGTCCGGTTTTCAAAACTATATGTATCATCAACTTGTTAGCTTGTATAAAACTTTGTTTGTTTGATTAATTTGTATAATGTGTATAATAACATGTACCTTTCATTTTAGGGTGTTTTAAAAATAACATTAATTAGTGTGTTTAATTATTTTATATTCTGGATTTTGTTGTAGCTTGTTTAAATTGTATATTGTGAAAATTTTATTGTACTTTTTAGTATGGGGTGTTTTAATTGTTTGTATTTAATTTGGTGGATATGTTTTTAGTTGGTTGTACAATATGAATAAATCAATGTACTTTTAAATAAATGGGTGTTTTAATAAGAGTATTAATTACATTATATATTTCTCTCACCTATGACTTTCAACTTTCAACTTTCAACTTTCAATTTTCACTTTCACCTTTGACCATTTTTCTATTTTATGTAGTAAAGATAAAGATATGATATTACATATCATATGTGATTTAACACTAATATCACATGTGATCTTCAAATTAGCGTTAAATCATATATGATATTTCATGCAAATTCCAGTTTCGAAGAAAAACGAAAAAAAAGACGAAAACGTGAAAAAACGATTTTTTTCCTTTTTGAAAGTATATCAAAGTGCCCGTCTATAGAAAGATAATTAAATGCTCGTCGCGATGGTGTAATTATTTTTGCTTAACGATTAACGGTTTAAGAGATATTTAAATTATAAAAAGGGTTTTTCTAACTTGTGGGAAAGAAAAGTTAAGACACTATAAATCTGCAGGGGTGCCCCACGTAAAAGTCACGTAGGGATCCACATAAAAGTACAGACAAGTGTACTTTTATGTGGATCCATGTGTACTTTTGATGTACTTATGGTGTGCTTAACGTGTGCCCTTAGGGCACAAGTTAGAAAAACCCTTATAAAAAATAGGTGAAATAATAAAATGTTTTTAATCTCAGCCATTGATTTTCTTTTAGATGGATGGTGGAGATGAGTCCCTTGGTATGTAAGAAAAGTTTGGTATGTAATAAAATGTTTTTATCTCGTTTATTTCTCATAACGTGTTTGTCATATTTCTTTCGTTCGCACCTTTAAAACCTTGACATGTTTTCGAAATCTACAATGCATGCTTAAGTAGTAAATATTGGCTAAAACACACTCCTTTTTATAAACATAAAATTTTCAAAAATCAATTTTACGTCAAGATCATTTTTTTGTCACACTGCAGATCCACGGATCCCTAACGTTTAACTAGCCGGATCCCTTTTAAAAGTGAACCGGGAGAGCCGTGGACCTGGTGACAGAAACTCATGCAACATAATTACCACTTCATGAAACTTACCATAAAAAGGAAAAACCCTACTAGAATTATTAGAACAAAGAAAGGTAATCGTCATTGTTAATAAAAATAGAATAACAAATAAAAAACAATCTTTGGATTAAACTATGACATCATCAATAAAAAATACCTTCATTACTTCATCTTAACTTACTTTTGTAAATTAATCATTTCATGTCTATAGGTCTCATCATGACTCATGAGTATGAGTTCGATCATCAACTCGCTTGCGTCTACATTCCTTATATTTCTCTTAAGCCTAACACACCTGGCAATCATGTATGTGGGTTCAATAATCTCGAAACTCGTTGCTTTCATGAAGAACGTGTTGTTGACTCACCTCTACTATACCAAGAAGGTATCAATACCTCATTCCGCACCAAAGGACTAGAAGGTCTTCTCGGAATTAACGAGAAAATTTGTCCGCGGTTTGTTTTGGAATTCTTCCGTCAAGTTGAACTCGTTCGTAACGAGGATCGCTCTCTATCACTATGGTTTTGGATCAAGAACCAAAATTTTGTCTTAACTTCTTGGGCTTTGCTCACATTCTCCGAATTCCAAATCATGGACAATGTGCCTTCATTGAAGATTGGTCTCTTGATTCTCTCTTTAACTATCGTGGAAGAAAAAACAGTTCATATTGTTCACACATACCTTCTCCTCAAGAATTAACTCGCATTTTATGCACTCCTCAATCCAATCACACAAATCCAAACATAATCCTTAAAGCGTGATATCCGGATGATCTCAAACTTCGCAGTCATTCTACGTGAAAACGCTTGGAGTCTTAGAGGAAACCGTGAGACACTTCCTCGCTTGCGTGCTCACATGATGTCGTCTCCTAACTCAACAACCATACAATCTCGCCTACTTCTTCAAGAAGACTAATTGTAAATGTCCAAGGTAGCAAGAACAAACTTATTCCATATGAAATGTTCTTAACACGCCTTTATCATCATATCATGTACTATCATCCTCAATTTCAAAGCCCCTTATATATACTTGTGACCAAAATGATGGAACCTTTAAACACATCTCACATCACGTCATTCTTCATTCCTGATTCCTCAAATACTCACCACCCATTCGACGATCCATCAAACAAAAACGCGAGAGAAACCTAGTCTTTTCTTTAATTAGAATCAATCTTTAGGATTCATCTTTTACATTTATAACATGATCATTCCTATGAAATAAAACATTCATCCTGCTTTTATATGTGTTTAGTTATCATAAGCTTTTATAATCAGACACTTAGAACAAAAGAAGTGCTCGTTCGCTGTTAAGCATTTTGTCTCAGTTGACCGGATCCCTGACTTTCTACTAGCCGGATCCCTAAAGTAAGGGAACCGTGGGATCCGGGAAACGGAAGTAGATTTTTAAACATTATCATATCAATTCATTCTTCCAGACTTTATCATACTAGCTAAATATGATACCTTAGGATCACTTATGTCTTCCTCAAGCTCAGAGGTCTCACACTCATCATCACTAATTTAGGATCACATTCAAGATGTTTTTAATTTATCATTTCATCAAAACTCACCATATTTCCACTCCAATGCTCACACATTGTTCCTCACATCTCAAAACACCTAGTTTGATATTTCTCTCAATTTTAGCAAATTGATTTTAGTCATCCCTACCTCAAAATAGGCAAAAAAACTAGTTTTTCATTTCTTATGATTTTTGAGGAATTTTTCAAATTTCTTTTAAGTTACCATATGATCTCTAGGATTATTTGACTCCACTTGACACTCTCAAATCTCTTAGTGTTATCCTTGATCATTCATTGGGCTCATAAAGCCCAATTTCTTTCTATAAAAGACAATTATTAGCTACCCTCACTCATTTCACTTGATCATTTAAGGTGCAAGGACGCAAGAATAATTAGATTTATGTTTTTTTTTTTTTTTTTTTTTTTTTTTTTTTTTTTTTTTGTTTCTTGGTGTTCATAGCTTTGGTTAGATTATTTTATTTGTAAGTTGCACATGTGTTTGTGCATGTCTATTGCCCTTTGGGATGAGATGGACTCACCCCATCCTTTGTACTTCAACGCTTTTTGTGTAATGTATTTTCGCTGGATGAAAAATCCCTTTTACCAAAAAAAAAAAATGATCGCAAGGGTTTTGGAGCCTAAATGACTCAAACCCATACACCCACAACAAGCTCAATACATGCCCATAAAGGCTAAAGCCTGTCATAACTCGCTTGGGAGGCCATACACTCACAAATAAAACCTTATAAAGACATTCAAGTAACGATTAGACTAGAAACTTATCCGTGGTCGTTATAATGCAACACGCAGCGTCGACCTCATTTGAGTAGAGATGGTGCTTCGAATATTACGCTGGTATGTTTTATAGTGCATTGGACATTCCATTTATATGTCAAAATGTCAAATATCTGTACATAATTCATTTTCTTTCAATTTTATGGTTCTCCATTTAACCCCTCAAATCACGAGTCAATAAACTACTAAATAATGGTTCTAGACCAAATTGGGTTATAAACTTTTTTTTTTTTTTTTTTGGGGTAAGATTATTTGAGGAGTTTGATAGCTTATTGTACTTTCAAACATCCTATTCAATCAACAACATGTCATTTCAGCACAAGCTTTGGGGTGTTTGGGATATACAAGCTCAACTTGGTCGATCGGTGTCTCTTTACTATGCAGTAGAAGATCTGCGTTAACGTGGCAAGTACTCGTGTGATTATATTTTTCGGCGATTGCAAGGTCTTTTCGACATATTGCTTTTATAAAAGGGAAAAGAAAATGGCCGACATAAATTATGAATTAAAAAATAGCTTGTTTTCAAATTTATGCATTTAGTAACATTATAAAAAGCTTACATTTTCATCGATTAAAATTAAAATAGGTATCCTTTCTTGTAATATATTTAAAATTCAATCGGTTAAGACACCTACTAATTTACACAAACAAAAGTTGAATCTCGCTAATTCCACCAAAAGACATAATAATTTATACCAATATGTTGTTTTACGTTATCGCCAACTTTCTAAAATAATAAAACCACTAATAAGCCTCATTAGCCTAAAAAGTTTATCATCATCCTCATAAATAAAACCTTGAGTTAACTACATTTTTGGTCCTTGTGGTTGTACCTGGATTTCACTTTTGGTCCATTTGTTCAAAAAGTTGCGATTTTAGTCCAAAATGCATAGTTTGATTTCACTTTTGGTCCATTTCTCTGAAGTTAGTTCGTTAGTTAAGTCGAATTGTAAAGTGGCAACATTAGTCCTTTAACCTAACGGTCGTTAACAACGTTAGTCATTTATACCAAAGATCGTTTGCAACATTTGCAACGTTAATCCTTTCAGTTAGTTAGTCCTTTAAAAAAAAATCTAAAAAAAATTGAAAAAATGTTTTTTTCGAAAAAATTTGTCGAAAAAAATTTTTGACAAAAAAAATTCTAAAAAATTCGAAAAAATTATAAAAAAGTTCTAATAAAAATTTTCTTAAAAAATTCTAAAAATAATTGAAAAAAATTTAGAAAAAAATTTCTAATTTTTTTCTAAAATAAAATTCAAAAATTTCAAATATATTCTAAAAAACTTTTTTTCTAAAAAAATTCTAAAAAATATCTAAAAAATCTAAAATTTTTAAAAATGTATATACATTGAAAAAAAATATACATTGCAAAAATGTGTAAAATGTATACACGCTTTTAAAAAATATACCAAAGATCACACTTTTACACACGCTTTTTTATTAGATTTTTAAAATTAGAAATTTTTTTAGCATTGTTATTTATAATTTTTAGCATTGACATTTTGCGATTTTTTTTATATGGAATAAAAAATTTCAAAAAAAATGTCAATGCTAAAAAAATCGCAAAATGTCAATGCTAAAAAAATTTCTAAAAAATGGCCAATGCTAATAGAATTTCTAAATTAAAAAAAAAAAAAAAAAAAAAAAGTTAATAAAAAAAACGTTTGTAAAAGTGTGTGTGATCTTTGGTATATTTTTTTTTAAAACGTGTATACATTTTACACACATTTTTGCAATGTATATACGTTTTTTGATATGGACTAAATTTTTTTTTGATCTTTGGTATATTTGATATGGACTAAAAAATTTCTAAAAAAAAATGTCAATGCTAAAAAAATTGCAAAATGTCAATGCTAAAAAAATTTCTAAAAAATGGCAATGCTAAAAGAATTTCTAAATTTAAAAAAAAAAAAAAATCTAATAAAAAAAACGTGTGTAAAAGTGTGTGTGATCTTTGGTATATTGTTTTTAAAACGCATACATTTTACACATTTTTGTAATGTATATATCTTTTTTCAATGTATATACATTTTAAAAATTTAGATTTTTTAGAAATTTTTCGAAAAAAAGTTTTTTAGAATATATCTCAAATTTTTTCAATTTTATTTTAGAAAAAAAAAATATAAATTTTTTTTCTAAATTTTTTTTTCCGAATTATTTTTTTAGAATTTTTTAAGAAAATTTTTATTAGAACTTTTTTTTAGAATTTTTTTCGAATTTTTTTTTAGAATTTTTTTTGTCAAAAATTTTTTTCGACAAATTTTTTCGACAAAAAAACATGTTTTTAGAATTTTTTTTTTGAACAAATGGACCAAAAGTGAAATCCAGATACAACCACAAGGACAAAAAATGTAGTTAACTCTAAAACCTTGAAACCAATAAAACTGTTGCAGCGGGGGTTCAAGGCTATTCACAACTACCTAAAAAATATTTAGCCTTATAAGTTCAAGACAAACCTAAGCATTATCATCACCGATTTGTAGCTTCACCACTTCAACAAAACTATGAGCCTCAAAGCTAGTCACACTACCGTCCAAGTTTGCCTAAACATGCATATTTTATTAAACTTTTTATTGCTATCTTACTGTATAACATCACTAATTAATTCATAAATAACCAATCTTTTGATTTTAACAAATGAAATAATAAAAACAATATCCTTTACTTAGTAGCCAAAATCTTAACACGTGGAATGAAACAAACATAAATCACACTCCATGGATGTTGATACAAAAGTTGGGCGTTCTGGTTGGAGTCTTCGCCTGCACTAATTGAGAATTGCCGCTGAGACGCTCGCACTAAGAGACAAGAAACACCGTTAGGCTTATCGTGGGATTGTCTCCCACGATTATCCTCCGGCATGAGAGTGAGTAATCGGTTTAGGGTTTAAGGAGTTTTAGGGTTATGAGATCGCATCTTAAACGAGGGATATGATTCCCTTTATATACGCACGGAATCCTTGTAGGTTCCGTGTTCCCCAACCTTCGGCGTATCCCGCCTAAGTCGGTTGGGAATGATTATCTCCTTGATTAAGAGATATCCTCCATCTATTCCGTAAATAGATTTGTATTTGGGCCTCGGGCCTAAACGCTTATTAGCGTAGCCCGATTCGTCGGGCTTGTCAAGATTGGGTTGTGGTGGGGTTTATAACCGACACCGCACTATACGCCATCATGTCCCCAGCCTAGTATCTGCGATGCGAATGCGGATGCTAGACTAATGACCGTAGTCCGAAAAGAAAAGAAAAACTTACGTAAACGTAGTAAAAAGCCGGACACATACCCGTAGGTGCATTGTATCTAGACATCGTGGTAAAATGCAAATACCTCGTTATTCGGGAAAGTAATCGCCCCACGCCCCATCAAAGTAATCTCAACCACACAAGTGAAGTTAGTGGGTCCACGTGGCAGCGACGTGCGTGGTTGAGAAAAACTATATAACTTAGCCTCCATTTTCACCGCCGTCTTCACAAGAAAATTCCCACCACCATTACAAAAGCATTTGAGGCGGTTGCAAGGCGTAAAACCGCCAATAACAAAGGTAACCGCTAGCGCTGATCAATAATAACACAATGGTTAAACAGCTTATCTCGATTTACCTCCGACCTCACCGCGGAATCGACGATGGAATTTACATCTGAGTATTTCATACCGCATGGGACGACATCCGTTGTTCCGAGCTCGAAAGTAACGATTGGCGGATTTCCTATAGGAAAGTGGTGTATATACACGCGTTTATTCAATTGAATCAACGCGTGTGCCCTATCACGCTTTCGTATATGTGTTAAATTATTATAATCTACACATATCGCAGCTTGCACCGCATTGGTGCGGCAAAAATTATGAATTTTGAGGTAAATTGTCGTTTGTTGGCAATCAATCCCACCATCCACCTATTCCGCGCTTTTATCACACGCATGGGCGCATGGGTGGGTGTCTTTTAAGCGCCCCGGTAGATTGCAATGTTATACTTGATAAACTAGATTCACTTAGGAATTGGAGGAGTACTTCTTCGGGTAGATGATACATGCTTTCCTTGGAATTATGAGTTTTATACTCGGGTTACATTAGAGAGGGATGAGTGCCCGCACGGGTCATATGTCGCAGGATGCGGAACTGATAATGCTAACCGCATCCCCATTAGTGCATATCCCGAGGGATTTTAGTGCATATGGGAATCAACAGTAACTATTTTGGTCCCAAGATGAGATCCCATCTTCTTGGACGCGCATGGCCGTGGTGGGTACTTATTCCTCCCGCACCTCAGGTGCAAATAATGTAAGAGCATTCTTCCTTATACTTGCAGTGATATAACTTGTGTGCACATGTTGTTTTGCGTAAATGGATCTCTTCACCGTGGTACAATTAACGGCCTTTGGAGGTAAGGACAGGGGACGCCGCCCTTAAAGGAGAATGAGGAGCCAATCCTAGGCTACCGCTAGTGGCGCCATAGAGTCAATGCCGGGGATACAGGACCGCTTCATCGATCCGCATGGAGGCAACACCCCGCAAAGCCGCCCCAACCCGGCAACTTCATTGGTGGAGCGATCCGCCCGTAGTCGTGGTTCAACCTGGAGGAAGAGGAAGAAGAAGAAGTCGGGCTTAGTCGTAAAAGAACCCGGGGGAGGATGGTGCGAGCCCTCGAGGAAAAAACGCTCCATGGTCCGCATCGTGGGAGTTATCCTCCACGAGGAAGGCGCCGCACCCTTTCCGATGATGTCGCGAGCCACAGTAGCGTGCCGTTGATGTATAATTTCTTTGTACTTTTGATGTACCTTTTGTGAATCTAACATTTCACGTGATCATTCGCAGGGGTAGAGCAGTTATCCACTCACCCCCAAGGCTAGTCCTACTCGTTCGCGATTCTCGAGCAGAGCCGGAAAAGAAGACGTCGATGCGACGTGCCCATGGGGCAATTGGTTGAAGAATCGGTGCAGTCTCATCGCTTCGCTAATTGTGAAGCCGAAAGACCGAGTATCCAGTGGGGAGACCCAAGAGTCACAAAAGGACCAAACAATAGCGCGTTGAGGCGAATCGGCGAAAATGCCCAGCGAATCGATAGCCATGCGCAGCAAGGATCCGAGTGCATACGCTAAAAACAGCCGATGACAAAATGGCACTAATGTGCCAACTGAATCAAGAGCATCGCGATGCCGCCAGATACAAGTCTCTGCGCGGCCGGGTCCTTAAACATCTAGAGCAAGGAAAGCTTGTTTGCGCAGTTGGGGATCTTGGGGCCACCTTGTGGGTCATTGAGGAGGTGCGGGAGGCCAAAGCAGCAAGATGAGCATCGAGTATGACGAGGAGTTGTATCCTACCATGTCCACCATAGCGAGGCAGTGGCCTCATAGGCCACTTCGCCTAACGCCCTTAGCACCTCGAATCACCGAGGTGGTGAATGCCTTCGGGAGGTTGTAAAGTGCGCTCGAGCGCCGTAAATCGGCGCTGAAAACTCCATGATGCGTAATCGCTGTTGAAGGCATCTGCTGATAAGGTACCGGTTATGATGCTGAATCGTATAATCATTTGGTCGCTGCTATGCAGAGAATGAAAGACTTAGAGCTCCCAATGATTTCGAAGCTTTGAGCGACCAAGATTATCCGATAAGTGTTATTATGGCGGGGTTGACTTTGGCGCAAGCATCGCATCAGAAGCCAAACACAATGGACTATTATTTGAAGCCCCATGAGTCACGGCTCCAAGTACTGCTTTTCCGTCCCTAGGGATAGTCAATCCATTTGCGTTGGAGAAAGAGGTACCTTTAAAGGAAGTCCTGAAGCGCATGCAACCCGCCTTGCGAAAAAGAAGGTATTGCGGTAAAGCTATTTTGTGTGGAGTTGGTGCACAAGCACTTACCAAGATCCGATGGGGTGCCAGTGTGGCTACTGTGTTCGCCAGATGCATGTGTTGAAGGGTATTAGCTAAGCTAAAGATGCAACGAGTCATGTTGGTACTTCTTCCCTTAAAGCGTTGTAGCAAATGGTAGTCAGCTATGTTGACTATCTTTTGTACTAACTCGTGAGTTATGAATAAAAGTCTCTTTTTGTTTGTTGCTTGTGGATATTTGTAATGTATACATATCACGTCCGACTATGCGAAAAGATGTATTTGTTGCGGTAATGCCGCCGGTGTAAATATAGGAAATCCATAATCATGTATGAAAATCGGTATACTAGGGAAATAATTCAAAGTGTTTGATCATAATCGTATGGTATGATATTCAAAGATGTCAGAAATATCTTATTAAGGAAGCAAGTATCTTGGTCCCTAAGTTGTTAAACGTAGCGCGTGTGCATTTGCGCAAAACCGTCGTGGGATGCGCACATATCTTATTCCAACGTCTTGAGAACAAGGTGTTTAACAAGGATGCGTGATCCGGTATTGATGGGTTTGCAACCCTCTTACTCAACAAGTTAGTTAGTAGGTCAACTTATCCTTTTACCATCGTGGGTTTATTGGTAGTGCATGCACGCCATCGTGAGCAAGAAATAAAATTGTTAAGACATACAGTATATGGAGATAACAACTTAAAATGTGTCGCGGAGTTAGCTAGAAACCACGGCGTTTTATTAATACTTGCAAGTTTATCAAGAAATAACAAAGAAAAACGAAGAATATGAAAAATAAAAACTGAATACATGAATGTTTATTGAACCGAAAGTGCTGCCGTCCGTCTACCGTGTCGTAGCTATTCTTACGTGTAGCACCTCTGAGGTTGCCGATGTTCCATGCGCGGTAGGTCACGACCATCCAAGCCTCGTGAGCTCAGACGCTGTACCGGCCTATTGCCAAGAACCTCGTAAGGTCCTTCCCACTTTGGTCCGAGCTTACCAGATCTTCTGCGTGGCTCGCCTCATTGGCACGGTGAGACAAAGTCGCCTGGTCTCCAATGAAACACCTGCGCACCTTGGCATCATAGTATCCTTTCATTTTCGACTTCGACTTTGCCTCACGTGATGGCTGCGTTCGCTTTTCTTCCAGCAGATCCAAGTCGACACGCCTTTCATCATTGTTTGTTGTTGCATTGATCTCGCATGTGCGGATAGTTGGCATGCCGATCTCGCTTGGTATAACGGCTCTCGCCCCATAGACTAGAGTAGGGGAAGGGGTATCCCCCGTCTTTGGTTTTATCGAGGTTCGGTGAGCCCACAAGACATGCGAAAGCTCCTCGACCCACCTTCCTTTATGCCTATCCAGACGCGCTTTGATTCCTTCGCCGGTGCTTCGATTTGGCGCTCTTTACTAGGCCATTGGTTTGTGGATGCGAATCGACGGCGAAGTGTTGGGTGATGTTTAACTTCTCGCAATCTTTGAAGGGGTTGTCATGCATTGTTTCCGTTATCCGAGATGATTTCTCCAGTAATCCGGGGCATACTATGTTGTCCTGCATAAAGCGTTTCACCGGTTGCGGTGATTGTCGCCATCGCTGCCTCTATCCACTTGGTGAAGTAGTCTATAGCCACTATGAGAAACTTAAGACCGCCTACTGCTATTGGAAAAGGACACGCAATATCAATGCCCCATTTGTAGAATGGCGGTGGTGCCGAATTGGCGTTAGCTCGTGTTGTGGCGGCGCTGACGTGTCTATGAACTTGGCAATCATTGCATTTCCTTATTAGGTCCCGCGATCTCGATGCATGGTTGGCCGATAGTATCCTCGATCGCATGGCCGCGCTACAACGACCGTGGTCCTGCATGCATGCCGCATGAGCCTTCATGGATTTCTCGCAAAGACGTAATTTGCTTGTAGGGGCCGACGCAACGGAGCCATGGTTGAAGGAAAGAACGTCGGTACAATATGTTGTCGCTAATTAATCTCTAGCGCCGCCATTCTGCTTGGAGTTCGTTCTTGAGGTAATGTTCCTTTGCTTAAGAATTTCGTAATCGGTGTCATCCATGTAGGACCATCCTCTCTATGATCAAGGAGACTTCCATCTCCGATATTGACTTGCTTTTAAGTGTTTCCACAAAGACTTGCTTTGATAAGTGTGCGAAGCTTGTCGAGGCAATCTTGCTTTCGCGTGCCCGCTGCATTTTCTCCTCTAGGGACTTGCTTGATATAAATCACAAAGCCTTTGATCGATGTCTTAGTCTTCTCAAGATATCAATCATATTCTCTTCTTTAGCCGATTCACCCAACACGCGGGTTGGCCACTAGCCGGAGTCCACATTTGCTTCCAAGTTACGTGACACCCATTCGAATACGCAATCGTAGTCTAGCGATTAAAGCTTCATATTCGCCTCATTGTTTGTCGCGGTAAACTCAAAACGCGGCAGCGTAGGTGAATTCCATTCCCTCCGGGTTTGTGAGAATAAGGCGCCCCTCGACCCATCCACGCATGAGGACCGGCTCAGAAACAAAATCAGGGATCTTGTAGTTACTTTTCTCTTGGTGTAGGTACTTCGAAGATCCGCTTCTCGATGATGAAATCGCGCGTAACTTGTCCCTTTATTGCGCATTAATGCGTGGTGCAGTAAGAGATGTTATGTTCGCCTAGCAACACACTCCACCGGAGTCGCCCCGACGACGGGTTTGGAGATGATCCGCTTGATGGCTTGATCTGTGATTACCGCTATCGGGTGCGCTGGAAGTATCGCACATACCGCCATGCAAATACTAGTGCCAAGACCAACTTTTCCATGGCATCGTAGTTCATCTCCGTCTTTTGAGCGCTTTGTTGACAAAATAGATAGGGGTTTGCATTGAGTCCCTATCGTTAGTAGTAACCGCTACGGCCGCCTCCATGAGTGAGGGAGCCGATAAATACATGATCGTTCTCGGTCTGGGTGCCACGAGTGTTGGGAGCTGCTAGATGCCGCTTTGAGTGTGGTGAAGGCTTCTTCCGCTCCGTCGCCCATCGAAAGTCACCCTTTTTATACACTTCGAGTGTTTTGAAAAGAGGCAATGACTTTCTCGCTGATTTAGAGAAACCGCTGAGGCCGGCCGTTTTCCGTTGAGGGATTGGACTTCCTTTAGCGTGCGCGTGGTGAGGGAAGTTCTATTACCGCCTTGTCTTTTTCGGACAAGGTTTTATGCCATCGTTCTATCAAGTATCCTAAGAACATGCCTTGATGGCGAAAGGTGCATTTCTTAGGATTTAGCTTCATGTTGATCTCTCGTAGAGTCTTGAATGTTTCTTCTATGTCACGCACAAGCTCAACTTCGCGATGGCTTTTATGACCAGTCATCCACATAGACTTCCGGTTCTGCGCCCACCTGTTTTCAAAGGCATTGTCTACCAATCACCGATAGGTGGCACCGCGATTCTTCAAGCCAAATGGCATTTTGTGTAACAACGCCTTTGCGCTTGTGTGGAAAGTCTGTCTTTTCCTCGTCTTCTTTAGCCATTTGTATCCGTGATATCCCTTATGCAGCAAAGAAAACACTTCAACGTATCCACAAGGACTCTATTTTCCGCCTATCTCGGTAATGGATAGCGATCCCCGGGCATGCTTTGTTAAGGTCGGTGAAGTCTACACACATTCGCCGCCTACCATCGCTTTTTGACCATTACCGGATTAGAAAGCAGTCGTGGTAATAGACTTCACGCATAATTCCCGTGATTTACCAATTTCATGTATTCTCTCGCTAATTGCTCGCGCTCTCGGCTTGGCCACGCTTCTTCGGGCGTGTCGGTGAGTATCCTTGTCGGATTCTAAGTCTA
This sequence comes from Chrysanthemum makinoi, assembly GCA_910596185.1. NCBI lineage: Eukaryota > Viridiplantae > Streptophyta > Magnoliopsida > Asterales > Asteraceae > Chrysanthemum > Chrysanthemum makinoi. Next base: position 6,011,655 of record OU343219.1, read on the forward strand.
TGCTCGCGTGATCGAGCGTGGTACTCCCACCATGTGTTTTGGCTCCCACGCCAAAATATCCACGCGTTTTTGTAGAGCCGCGCACCGCTTGCCTGTTGTCCCACAATGACCCTCCAATGGTTATTTCCGCTTCGGGTATTACGGGTGAATGCGACCTTCAAGTTGGGGACTTTGGCAGCGCCTTGTTTGATTGGTTCCATTTCGCATGTAACCGTGTTACATTCTCTGCTTGGTACCGTGGCATTGTAAAGAGTAACAATGCCTCCTTCTCATCGAATTTAAGCATCCCGCGGCTGTTGATGGCACCGTACGCATGGCCGATATCCGTGTCTCCCAATAATGCCATTGTATGACGAGGGGATTTGATCACCATGAAATCCATCCGGTTGTCGTAGAGTGCTCGCGTTGCCGACGACGACTAGTAATCGCAGCTTGCCCCATGGGCCATATCTTTTCACCCGTGAAACCGTGAGTGCGTGGTTGACCGGATTTAACACTACGATTTCGTGTCGTAGTCTTTTAAAGCAATGCTCGTACATGATATTTGCCGATGCCCCACCATCGATGTACATGCGGTGTATGTCGTGACCACCCGCACTGATTTCAATGGTGAGGGCTCTGGCTGCACGTTGTCCGCAGCTAAAGTAGGGAAAGAGATTTGGCTTCTTCGAAAACTCCCCGTCGACTTTCGCTCTAGTGGTTCGTTGCCACGCCCGTATCATGTAGATTGTGTCGGCCTTATCTTTGGTTGTCTCCTTCTTGCTTCCATTCTTTTGTTTATCTCTTCCCTCTTTAATATTTTTAACTAAGTGGTCCACCGCCTCCCGACCATCTTGTCGATGAATTGGCACTGACACACTCGTTAGTGGTGTGACCCTTTTGTGCGTGGTAGTCACAAAGATCCATTCCGGCGCCGATCTTCGTGTATGCGCTTCTGGTGGTCTTGGGAAATTCGCACCTTCGCCTGCGAAGTATTTCCTTTGGTGTTTTGATCGTGGGAGTATACATCATTATCTCTCTCTCGCCGCTCCTCCGCGATAGTTCCTATTACGGTTATTACCTCGGCTGTTGGATTGTCTCCGGTTGTTCTGTGACCGGAACTCTTAATGGTTCTTTTGCTATCCGCGGCGGCTTCCCCGACAAAAGACCGAGAGCGCTTCATGAGTTCATCAAAAGTCTCGTGGATCTTGTCGCTCAATCTCTTGATGAGTTCTGGATTATTGATTCCGTTCATGAAGCCAGAGATCTTTAGTACTTCAAGACATGCTTTAACTTGCATGCATTCATCTTTAAAGCGTTCCATGAATGCACTCATAGATTCTCCTTGGTTACGCTTTACCCCGGCGAAGTTCGACGGGATTTTTAGCGCACTTTTTCCGCTGAGTAAAATTTAGGGCGAACGCCTTTTCTCAACTCTTCAAAACCATTTACGCCCTTCGTGGGAGTTTGTTGAACCAGCCCAGCGCTTCCCACCGGTGTGGAATTAAACATGTGGCACCACGCGGTTGTGGCCAGCTTCTCAATGGTCGCGCTGATTCGAAGATTTTTAGGTGATCGTCGGATCACCGCTCCATCATAGGTCTTGACATTTATAGGCATGCGTCTCTTCTTGTTCTCGGAGAAATCACTAACGCGCCCGTGAACGATCCACTTTCTCGACGGCCACCGGAGAGACATGTCTTCTCTCGCTATCGGCGCTTCTAGACTTCCAATGTCCGTCGGTCCTCGTTGTCCGAGGAATTATCATAAGATGAATTTTCCTTCTACGGCGTTATACGCCGTATCCTCGAGTCCACTCGTAGTCCGGATCTCGAAGGACTTTCACTGGGGAGTGCTTTACCTCACACACGTGACTTTACGGTTACCCAATCTAGTGTAGATATCGGTATCGCCGTTCTTCTTTCTCACTATCACTCAAGTGCTGCGAGTGAGATGTCTCATCATCCTCGATTCTCCTCCCTATTCACGTTGAATACCGGGGTCGGCGCTATCTCCCTGGCTTTTCTTTCCGATGGCGAGTGGGGAAGTTTCAGATTCGGGACCGGTTGAGTCGGGCTTTCAAGTTCCACTGACTCTCTTCTCTTCCTCTTGCATGAGGCGCGTTAATGTTTCAGTAGTTTTGGGATACCGAAAACTTCTCGGTGCATTGCCGACTCCCTCGAGGGTGAGTGCGTTTGTTTCTCGCCGCTTTACCCTTATCCCTACACGGTGCCTCCGTACCTTTGTCAGTCGGCTTCAAAGACTGATTGGAAGCGGAGTAGTAAAGGTGGTCGCAGGGGTCTACTCCACTCGTGGTGGTTGTAGTGGCTTGGGTTGTTCCCGAGTGCGGTTCCACTGTGAGGGAAGATCAAGTCTTGACCGATCCCTTATTTTTAGCAAATACCTGGTTGTCCCAGAGGTATGCTTTGGGGTTAGTCCACTCAGACTTCTTCCCCATGAGATCCGATGCATGATCACCGGTTACCGTGCTTTGTCATTCTAGTGTTGGTTCTTAGTGTAAGGTCCGCTGGATGGGCTTCACTTGTTGATACAAAAGTTGGGCGTTCTGGTTTGGAGCTCGTTCTCGTACCAATTGAGAATTGCCGCTTGAGACCCGCGACTAAGAGATAAGAAACACCGTTAGGCTTACCGTGGGATTGTCTTCCACGATTATCCTCCGGCGTGAGAGTGAGTAATCGGTTTAGGGTTTAAGGAGTTTCAGGGTTATGAGATCGCACCTTAAACGAGGATATGATTCCTTTATATACGCACGGAATCCTTGTAGGTTCCGTGTTCCCCAACCTTCGGCGTATCCCGCCTAAGTCGGTTGGGAATGATTATCTCCTTGATTAAGAGATATCCTCCATCTATTCCGTAAATAGATTTGTATTTGGGCCTTCGTGGGCCTAAACGCTTATTAGCGTAGCCCAATTCGTGCTGGGCTTGTCAGTATTGGGTTGTGGTCGGGTTTATAACCCGACACCAGACTATACGTCATCAATGGAAAACCACACGTATCATGTTGGCGTATGTCCCAACATACACCTCCCCGGCAGATCAAGAAACGCCGGATAGCCTAACTCCCCGCAGATCAAGAAACGCGGCACATTATGCAATCCCCCGAATAAAACACGCAAACCAACTCAGACGAAACAAACCTAGTCCAAAGATATACCGAGGGGTCAAACATAATCCTCGCCTAACGGACACCGACATCACCATGCATAAGAGGAAAGGAATCTTGGTGGACTATCCCGTTGCACGGAATCCAAACAGGTAAAGTCAACTCCCGCCTGAAAGAGTCACCGCCACGTGACCTTCGGTGAGGACAAAAGCTCCTCATCTATAAAAGGAGCTAAGCAACAACATTCAAGGTAGACCATTTTTCTTATTCACTTTTTACACACATTACTCTGACATATCATCATACTCATTCTCACGCCGGAGCTGGGTCTAGGGATAAAACCCTAGCGAGGCTAACGCTGTTGTTTTCGTGTTCACAGTCCGACGAAGTTTAATCCAAGAGATTTATCAAGGATTAACCGAAAGATTCGCTTGTTTGGAGTAATCACAGACTTTTACTTCAACAAATTGGCGCCATCCGTGGGACCCGCTATTCTAACTACCAACACTAGAAAATGGCAGTCCTACCACCGAACACCCGGGTACCTCCACGGAAACACCGTCCGGAAGCAACCCACCTAGCCTAGAAGAGCATATACAAAACCACATATCATCGTTGAAGGCATTGATACAGCAACATAACACCCAAGGAAAAAGCCCGTTACAACCCATACGAATAGATTTCGGAGATGAAGTCGAGGGACCCACCATAGCAGAGAAGGAAAAAGATCCGAAAGGAAAGCAAGTCATGGAGGATCTACACAAGCCATAGAGATGCCCCGGTCCCCGCTTCACGAGACGGATAGTAGAATTGCCGCCAAGATAATGAGTTACCCAAGAACATAAAACTCTACAACGGATCTTCGGACCCGGATGACCATGTAACTCGTTTCTCCGGAGCAGCTAACCACGGAGGTTGGCCAATGCCGGTATGGTGTGGATGTTCCAAAAAACTCGGGACGGTCCATGGCGGGTGGTTCGAGCGATTACCCAACGGCAAAGCATTGACGGGAGGAGCTCAGAGATAACTTCCTAGAGAGATTCGCACTCAGGAGGAAGTGCCTAAAAGACCCGATGGAGCTCACGAAGATCGCGCGGAAGGCTCATGAAACCCCGCTAGAATTCAAGGAAAGGTGGACCGACGAAGCTAGCTACATCCCGGGTGCCGAAATAATGCAAATATCCTCATTCACCAACGGAAGCAAGTGCCCGGAATTGGTAAAACGGTTCTCAGATCCCCAAACATCACGGAAATGATGAAGAGGGTAGAAGATTTTGTACGTTCGGAGGAAGCCTACAACACTACGGAGCTCCCTAAAGGGGAATGGAACCGCAGGATATGCACGAAGCCACCAGATCGAACCCCTCGAGTAGCAAACCTCCCCGACAAACGAAGAGGAGACAGGAGGACGGAACAAAAGCCCCGAAACCAGTACAACCCTTACTACCCGACAAAGACCGATAATTACAGTACGACCACCGAAGTGATTACAAGAGGAACCAAAGACAGAACGAGGCCGCACCCATAGATTTGAACCTCCTCTCAAAAGCCCCTAAAGAAATTTTGGCTACGGAACTTCAGCTAAACCTACCGCCACCAGCCTCACGAGAGGAGCACCAAGAAGAGAAACTTAGACAAGTTCTCGTGACTATCACGGAGAAAAGGGCCATCTCACCAATGGCTGCTACCAACTCAAGGAACACCTCGAAAAGCCTTGGAAACAGTGCAAGTTAGATCATTTATTAAAGAAGTGAGGCAAAGGGAAGGAACCCACCCAGAGAACATCACCAGCAGAGGAAGGGTGATAAACATGGTGTACGGAGGAAGAATGGACAGAAAACGAAAGAGCAACCGCGAGAATAGCTTTCCCCGTTCTGCCGGGGGCGCTTCCAAGAGCCACTAATAATCGGGCGGATGTTGAAGGATACACCGTAAGTGAGAGTTTATGTCGATCCGGGGGCGCGTGGAAGTTATGTACTAACACTTTTCAAAACCTATGTCCGAAATCAAAGGAAGTTAAGAGGAACGAACACACCTCTAGTGGGATTTTCGGGAGAGACGATAAAGCCCCTGGGAAAATAGACCTAAAAGTATGTTTAAACGATGGCCTCTATCGCCAGCCGTAATGACGCTTTGCAGGATAAGATCCCCTCTCCAGGTATAACGTTATCCCGGGACGATCGGTATTAGGGAATTAAGGGCGATCCCCTCGACCATCCACTCCATGATAAAATTCCCAACGCCAAGGGGGTGGCAACCACGGTTACCGATCAATAGTCATCTCTGAATGTAGGAGGCTAGAAAGACATTTCATAACAAAGGAGTCGGAAAGTAAGGGGAGAGAAGACCCTCCGAACGAAGAAGGATCTAATGATAAAACAGAAGAAGTAATGGTAAACCCCATTCCCGAGCAAATGATCACTATCAGGAGCAATTTTTCCCAAGAATGCAAGAGGCGATTGGTAGAACTGCTGAAGGACAACAAGGACATATTCGCATAACCGGCGGACATGACAGGGGTCCCCCGTCGAATCATAGAGCATAAACTAAATGTCAATGTGAATGAGACCAATAGCTCGAAGAAGAGAACCTTCCGGCTGAAAAGAATCAGCGATCAACACCGAAGTAGAAGAATGGCGAAAGCGTGAATTGTCCGGCGGTGAAATATCCTACATGGATTTCCAATCCTGTGTTGGTAAAGAAACCGGATGGATCATGGAGAATGTGCATGGATTTCAAAAGCATCAATGCTTCATGCCCAAAGGATTACTACCCACTCCCAGAAATTGATTGGAAAATTGAATCTGTAATGGGTTACAAGTACAAGTGTTTTCTCGATGCATACAAGGGATACCACCAAGTCCAGATGGCCAAAGAAGACGAGGAGAAAACCTTCTATACTGAGCATGGAACCTTTTGCTACACCAAAATGCCGTTCGGTCTAAGGAATGCTTGGGCGACATACCAAAGACTGGTGGATTCAAGTTTTAAGGAGCAAATCGGCAGAAATTTGGAAGTATACGTCGATGATATGGTAATCAAAAGCAGAAGTGAAGTGGAGCTTTGGTGACATGGCGTAAAGCGTTCGACAACCCGAAGGATCAACATGAAGCTCAACCCTAAAAAGTGCTCTTTTGGAGTGGAAGAAGGAAAATTCCTCGGTTACGTCGTAACATCCGAAGGAATAAGAGCTAATCCGAAGAAAACAAAGGCGATAGCCGACATGCGATCGCCAAAACACTCAAGGAGATGCGAGCCTCGTGAAAGTGGACTATGAACAGGTTCCTGTCTCGATCGGTGAGAAAGCGCTGCCCTTCTTCAACACTTTGAAAAATGTCACGAAAGATAACCAAAAGGAGTACCGGTGGAGCAAGGAGGCCGAAGAAGCGTTCCAAAAGATGAAAGGAGTGATCTTAGAGCTACCCAATCTAACGGCCCCGATGGCGGGAGAAGATCTCTTCAGATACCTAGCGGCAGCCGAAGAGGCCATAAGCGCCGTTCTAATGGTAGAAAGGAAGGGGAAACAAATGCCGGTACACTATGTTAGCAGAACACTTCACGACGCCGAGCGAAATTATGCTCCCCGGAAAAATTAGCTTTAGCACTACGGCCTTGCTCTAGAAGACTCCGGAGGTATTTTGAAGCACATCACATCAAGGTGATCACAGACTAACCCATCCGAGATGTATTAAACAAACCTGAATCTTCGGCAAGCCGATGAAATATGCAGAGAACGGGAGCATACAAGATCACTTACCTTCGAAAGCGCCGTCGGGCAGGTCCTAGCAGACTTTATCAACGAGATACGGTCGGCAAAGCAGGAAGAGAAGGGAAGAGCAAGGAAGTATGCAACGTCTCCGCTACAAAGGAGGAATGGACACTGTTCACGGACGGAGCATCTAACAAAAAAGGGTCCGGAGCAGGTTTGGTGTTGATAAGTCCGACCAAACAGAGTATACATATGCTCTTGACTTAACTTCCCGGCACAAATAAGCGAGAATCGAGGCGTTCGGCCGGACCAGGATAGCAAAGGACATGAAGATCCAGGTACTAAGTGCCAAGGTAGACTCCAACCTAGTGTCAAGTCAAATCAACGGAGAGTTCACCACCTACAAAGAGAGCATGACCAAGTATTTGGCTAAGGCGAAGGAATATATCGGATGTTTCGGCGTTCGAATACAAAATATTCCCAGCAGCACGTAATCAAAAGGCCGATGTCTGAAAGCAAGCGGCATCATCGCGATTCGATCATTTAACAAAAGAAATACTCGTCGAAGTATTGGAAACACCATCAACCGAAGAGAAAGTTATCGGAGCAATAGTTGAAGAAGAGGAAGAAAACTGGATGTCTCCCATCATCCGGTGCATCACTGAAGGAAAATGGCCTAGCGATGAAAACGAAGCAAGAACCTTGCGGATGAAGATACCTCATTACACCATGGAAGGCGGGGTATTGTTCAAGAAGTCATATTTAGGCCCAATGATGAGGTGTGTGGGTCCTTTGCGGGCCAATTACGTGTCGTGGAGGTACACGAAGGGGCATGTGGCATGCACTCCGGACCAAGATCCGTGGTAGCAAAGCCGACGCACAAGGATACTCTTGGCCGACAATGCACAGGGACACCCGAGAGGTCATTCAAAATGTGAATCCCTGCCAAATACACTCCCGGTTCCCAAACTACCGAAGACTCTCATGACTTCTATCATGTCACCTTGGCCTTTCTTCCAATGGGGAATGGATGTATTGGGCCCTCTTCCTGAAGCACCCGGGAAAGTCAAATATGTCATCGTGGCCATCGACTACTTCACAAAGTGGATGGAAGCAAAACCTCTAGCAAAAACCACAGGCAAAGAAGTCATAAAATTTGTGGTGGAATAACATTGTATGCCGCCGCTTGCCACACATAATTGTGACCGAAAACGGCAGCAACTTCATCCATGATCCCTTCAAACGGTGGTGTGAAAAGCTAAACATCAAACGGATAAATCTGCCGTAGCACATCCTCAAGCTAATGGTTTGGTAGAACGTGCGAACAAAAGTCTAATGCACGGTTTCAAGACGAGGCTAGGCAAAAGTAGGTCCGGATGGGTGGATGAACTGCCAAATGTTTTGTGGGCTCATCGGACATCCTTAAAGACGAGTAACGGTGAAACGCCGCTCATCGGCGTGAAGCGGCTGTGATTCCCGAGGAAATTGGCATGCCTACATTTGAACAATGATGATGACCAGAAGAAGTGAAGAGGAGAGGCGTTTAAACCTAGATCTGTTGGAAGAAAGAAGGGACTCAGCGGCGTTGAAGAGGCGGTACAAGAAAAGGGTGGAGCAGTATTACAATCGAAGGGTTAAAGGCGAAAAACACAGAGTAGGAGACTTCGTCTACAGAAAAAATGAAGCCAGCAGACAAGAAGACTTAGGAAAGTTGGGACCCAACTGGGAGGGCCCATATCAAGTAATAGAGGCATACGACAATGGTTCATACAAGCTACGACCGAAGGAAAAGAAGTTCCCGACTTGGAAGCAGTGAACTTAAGGAAATGTTTCTTGTAGGAAAATCTTTGTAATAGTAAAAGCCCATGAGGCAATTGTGGACGTATGTTACTAATGAAATGATTAGCCACCCGGATATCGGAGAGGCAATTTTCCGCATACTTTATTTTCTGAACATAATTAGTAAATGATCTCCCCGATAGGCTCGCGACCTGGGAAAAGTGATCGTGTTCAAAGATGGTTTATATCCAAAAAGGATTGCCATGAAAGTGCCGAACGGTTTATACCCAAAAGGGTTGCCAGGCGAAATATTAGATGGTTCATATCCGAAAAGGATTGCCATGAAAGTGCCGAACGGTTTATACCCAAAAGGGTTGCCAGCGAAATATTAGATGGTTCATATCCAAAGAGGATTGCCATGAAAATGCCGAACGGTTTATACCCAAAAAGGGTTGCCCAGGCGAAATATTAGATGGTTCATATCCAAAAAGGATTGCCATGAAGGTGCCGAACGGTTTATACCCAAAAAGGGTTGCCCAGGCGAAATATTAGATGGTTCATATCCAAAGAGGATTGCCATGAAGGTGCCGAACGGTTTACCCAAAAGGGTTGCCGGAAAAATTTCAAACAGTTCACATCCAAAAGGAAAGGCCATATACCGAAGCGGATACATCGAGCGAATCATACTTAAACAAGAGGGCCGAAGCAAACGTAAAAGCACACATAAAAAAAAAAGGGGGAAAAAATACATAATACATGGATGTGCACACTGAGAGATACATGAAAAGAACGACTAACGATTTCATGAAACAATTATAGATTCCCAAAATAAATTTCCTTAAACATTACAAGCTTCAACTAATAACATTGTTCGACAAGATATCCCTTACATACAAAAAAAAGGGGGTAATAATAACTAAGTTTCACTTGAGCACCGGTTTCTCCGCCTTACCCTCGTCTAATCCTTCCACCAAGACATGCTCGGTGCGGTCGGCACCAAAGCCACAATGTCAGCAATCGGGCGGTGACAAGCATTCCGGACCTTGGCAACATAGGGATACTTCTTTACAAACAACTCGTTATACATTGCCAAGTACTTGTTGGGAGCATCCAAATCTAAATCCTCGAGATCCGACAAAATCTTCTTCACCTCCTCTTCGGAACGATCAATGGACACACCCTCCAACCATCCGGCCATTCCACTCAAGCTAAAAGGAGCAGCCAGAGAAGCTTTGTACTCATGACTGCCGAGGAGGCGAGCCACGAAAGTAGGAATAAAGTCACGGACCAAGTTTGACCGATCAATCTCTAAATTCCCAGCCGCCACGACCTCTTGGCTATTTGTTTGAAGCAAGATTCTCCTCCTCCTCGTTCTTCAAAGCCCCCTTGGCCTCCATCAATTCTTTCTCCAAGCTGGCTATCTTTTCACCCTGAGCATGAGATAACTTAGACCACTCGGCTTTCTCGCCTCTAAGGTATGCACTTTTTTTTCAAAATTTCTTCCCGGCGGAAGTCTCGCCAAGTTCATCCCTCGCAGACCTTCAGCTCTCCCAAAGTTTTATCCAAAACTTGAAATTGTCCTTGGCACGGCCTCACACCCACCATGCTCTTGACCAACTCCCTATGCTCCACTCAAGACTCTCAAAACGGACAAGCAAATCATCGAAAGAAAGAGAACTCCGGGCTAGGAGACCCCATGATCTCGGCGGCCTCGGTGTCCGTTAAAATCTGCATATATTCCTCTTCGGCAGGGGGCAAATGAACCATCATATCCCTATAGTTTTCATATCCCTTGACCCTTTCGTCCTTTTTGATCGACCACCCCGACACGTAAGTGGCACTGGACGGCGCCTTCCTCTTCAACAAGTACCCTTACCTTGGCGGCGCGGAGGAGGAGAAGTTCGGGCAATCCAAAGCAAATGTTAAGAACACCAAAATGAAGCAAGACACATACATACATAAATAAATAATAATGGGGAGAAAAACGAGCAGAAATAATAAACCAACTCACCATCATCTTGAAGAGCAGGTTGTTCAACAAATTGAGAGGCCCCAACGCCAGGACCCTTCGGATCGGGATTTTGCTTTTGAGGATCCCCCCTGGCATTCACATCAACATCGGCACGGCAAAGATTCTCCAACCGGTTCTGGAATGACCCTCCAAATTCTCTTTCTCAACGACGGAGGATCATTCACCGCTGACCATCCTGAGGTGTCGGATTAGCGGTAGAATCCAAGTTCACCACAGAGATAGGGCTTTCCTTCCTTCGTTTTGGTTGCACGGAACCACCTTCCCCAACCTGACGCTTACGCTGCTTGTAACCCCAGCTTTGGCCTCAGCAGCCTTTTTCTTTTTTCTTTAGCCTCCAAGACTTTTGGATCAGCCACTTCAACCTTTTTCATAGCATCAGTTTTCGGCGGAACCGAAGTGCCAGGCGGAATCGGAAGTGTCACATGTATCATGTGAGCTTGACCCTCGATACTTTTCTCCGGGTCATAGCTGCCTGCGATAGCTAGGCTTGATGAGATACTCGACATGGTGATAGCCGCAAAACACACAAAAATACTAAGTCACAAGAAAGCATAAAACTCCAACTAAGTAAATAATGTACGCCAAGTACCATTCCCCTCGGCATCCTTGAGCCGCCCGATAACCCGGATACTTCCATTTGGCGAGATAACCCAACGGCATAAAGAAAACCCGCGAATTTTTATCAAATCTATAACATTAGCCGACAGAAGTCAGATAAGGCATAGAAAACTCCCGTCGGAAAAGGATCGGAGACATCGAATCCGGATGCCTCCACGGCATAGCAAAAGGTACCGCCGGCGATCAATCAGAAAGAACTGCCTTTTCCAACCCTTCAACGAAGACAAAATCTCTTGAAAACAGACCTTGCGTTGCTTACCATCCCGCTTGGCAAAAGTGAACCAATGCCCTTGCTTATGCAATTTATAAAAAGCTCGGAACAAAGAAGTCGTGGGAATAATGTGAAGACTACGGCAATACACTTCAAAAAGAGTAACCCTATGCAAACCTATCGGCACTAACTGAGAAATATGGACTTTATAATAGTGTAGAACGCCTAAAAGAAAACTAGAAAAAGGGACGGAAATTCCACCTTCGATGAAATATTCTAGATACAATCCTATAGCATCATCTCCTAGTTGACCCATCGTAAAATTAGCCGGTGGGAGCCTCGGATGAAGATCGGAAGGTATACCAAATTCCTTCACGGCCCACTGTAAGGATTTATCAGTCATGACTGAAGTATACTTGTCCAAATCAAATTTGGGTTTTGGTTGCGACGGACCTTCGAAGCGGTCGGACCCTCGGACAGTGAAGAACCGGACGGTTCGACATTTTAGCCGAAGGGAATGGTTAAACCTTAAAATCTAAAGAGGATAAACTAGAAGAATACCTGGGTAGTAGACGAAGAGCAAATAAAATCGTCCGCCAAATAACGCACGAGTTGTGTAAATGAAAAATTTTCTGTGGTAAAAAAGAAGAAAAACACAGTATTTATAGGCAACCAAAGGAGGTAGCCGGCGTCTCATCATGTCGAGGATGACGTGGCACCATCGTCACCACACAAGGTCCACCCGCTGCCAGGTGTCCTCACGCCGTCGCAACAACTCGCCGACGTGTCTTGCGGCGTGTCGTCGTAAAAAAAAAAAAAAAAAACGGCGGAGGTTATTAGAAAAGAAAGTTAAACGGCCGAGACAACACTCACCGAAAGTCGCCACATACTCCAATATCATGCAAATGAAGACACCCATTAACATGATATCTGGGGGACATGTTGGCGTATGTCCCAACATACACCTCCCCGCTAGATCGAAGCAAACCGCCGGATAGCCTAACTCCCCGCAGATCAAGAAACGCCCGGCACATTATGCAATCCCCGAATAAAACACGCGAAACCAACTTAGACGAAACAAACCTAGTCCAAAGATATACCGAGGGGTCAAACATAATCCTCGGCCTAACGGACACCTGACATCACCATGCATAAGAGGAAAGGAATCTTGGTCGGACTCTTGACCCGTTCCGACGGAATCCAAACAGGTAAAGTCAACTCCCTTTGAAAGAGTCACGTCGCCCACGTGACCTTCGGGTGAGGACAAAAGCTCCTCATCTATAAAAGGAGCTAAGCAACAACATTCAAGGTAGACCATTTTTCTTATTCACCTTTTACACACATTACTCTGACATATCATCATACTCATTCTCACGCCGGAGCTGGGTCTAGGGATAAAGCCCTAGGCGAGGCTAACGCGTGTTGTTTTCGTGTTCACAGGTCCGATGAGTTTAATCCGAAGAGATTTACTGAAGGATTAACCGAAAGATTCGCTTGTTTGGAGTAATCACAGACTTTTACTTCAACATATCACGATCTGCACATTCCCACATAAAACAACCCCTAGTCACCCCCTTTATCTTTTATCCAAAAATCAAATAATTTCAAAGGCCAGTCACGAAAAAAAATTAAACCCGTAGATCTAACAAACCTGGCTAAGCATAAATCGTAATAAAGACAGTTATAGATCTATAAATGATTTAAAGATCTATACATTCCTCGAAATCGTATAAAGTCTCATCCGTTACAGATTCATGCAAACTCGAAACCACCACCAAATTTCAGCCATATTGACATCACACACCTTTGCTGGCCATCGTCAGACACCCTTCACCTTCATCACACACCATGAATGGCGGCATCGAAGGGTCCGGTAAGAGCGAAGAGATCTGCACATTACATGAAATGGGTTGTTACGATGGGCTATATGACTGTTACAAGTTGACCGAATTGAAGATTATAGCAACCAAAATGCATTTTCATTACTGAGTACATAAAAATCTCCTAAGTAATTTTACAAACTGATTACAAGCATAAATTTTAAGCCTATTTTTTGAACAAGTTATAAGCTCAAGGTTAGTTATACGTAGCGGGACAGGTTACATTAACAGTAGTTTAAGCAACCATTAAGCAACCAACTCTGGAGTTGTTTGCAAAATGAGTAATGATGTGCTTCTACTTGGTTAGTTAAGACTTCTGAGTTAAATTGCAAATAATTACTAAATGAATTAGATTATTGAGCTAATTGTATATAAGCATGAAGAAAAGGCCCACTTTATGTTGCTTCCGCCTATGTTTTAAAAAAATATAAAATATTTCCTTTGGATTCCAAAACTTTATTTAGAGTTGAACATAAGAGGGTGTTTGGTATGAGGGTATGGAATTGAGTGAACGACTTTCATTCCCAGTATAATTGTTTGGTTGAATATTAGAAGGGTTATACACGTCTTATTTGGAGCTCATTGAATTATTTCAAAAGACCATCTGAACTTTCTATTGATTCATCAAGTAATTTTGTACAATAACGAGTTAAGTAAAATTCTATTGTGTCGACTTTGAGTTGCACAACTTACATTGGTAAATTATGTATGTGCATTTTGTCCTAAAGAACTCCTTAAGTTAATTGGAGAAACCAAGGTGAGGACCAATTCACTATACTATGTTTAACAGGATGCCCAGAAATCTTAAATTCTTGATAATTATTGAATATCATCTAAGTTATAAAGTTAAACTTTACGAAAGTGAAAATATGTTCTATGTATGACGGGTCAACAGGGTAAATTTTTGTCAGATATGGCAACTAAAATTAGCTTAGGTTCGGTTAATATCTTACTAATGCAATTGATTAGTATAAATAATTTGTACATTAGCTCTTTATAAAATTCTATTAGACTATTTAATCGATCAAATGTTGGCTCTCACTTTATACCATATCTAGAGTGTGTCTCATACATTTATACTCATGTTTTTTATGTGTGTTGTGAGGGTTGCTTTAGTTCATATGTAATTTGGATTTTCACCCCTGATAGTACTTTTTATCAATCACAAGTGGAAATTTTAAGGCAACACTTTCATAAATCACTTTGCTTTGGGTATCAAAGCGAGTTTATGTTGTTGTGCATGTCTTAGCAAACGTACAACTGATGACAGACTTAGGGATGCCTTTGCAAAGTTTGGTGAAGTAGTTCATGTTTTGCTTCTTCTCCATAACTTATGATTGTGAGTCATGAGTCTGTTCTTAAATTAGAACTTTGACTTCTATTTTCCTGTTATTTTTTGCAGCTAGAGTAGTAAAAGACCGTACATATCAGGTTGGTAAAAAAGGTTTGGTTTAGTATGATATCCTACACTTGAAGGAGTTATTGCTTGTATAGAGGACATGGATGACAAGTTAAACTATGTAAAATGTAAAAGATATTATAAACTTATGTAACTAAGAACTACAAATAGGTGTTACACGGATTTAGGACTAATAAGTCTCACAAGTGGAAATTTTAAGGCAACACTTTCATAAATCACTTTGCTTTCGGTATCAAAGCGAGTTTATGTTGTTGTGCATGTCTTAGCAAACGTACAACTGATAACAGACTTAGGGATGCCTTTGCAAAGTTTGGTGAAGTAGTTCATGTTTTGCTTCTTCTCCATAACTTATGATTGTGAGTCATGAGTCTGTTCTTAAATTAGAACTTTGACTTCTATTTTCCTGTTATTTTTTGCAGCTAGAGTAGTAAAAGACCGTACATATCAGGTTGGTAAAAAAGGTTTGGTTTAGTATGATATCCTACTCTTGAAGGAGTTATTGCTTGTATAGAGGACATGGATGACAAGTTAAACTATGTAAAATGTAAAAGATATTATAAACTTATGTAACTAAGAACTACAAATAGGTGTTACACGGATTTAGGACTAATAAGTCGTCGTTGATTAGTGCCACAAAGTAACTTATTTTTGCACCATGATAAATTGTTAGTAGCATGAGTCTTAAATAAATATTATTATATGTCATGGTGCGCGAACGCAACTTATAGATGTATAGTAAACCACATTGGATTAAATATTGTTTTGCCGAACATTATCAGTTTTTTTTTTTTTTTTTTTTTTTTTTTTTTTGAATCTATTACTTAAGTTGACATGCCAATGTGTTAGGTGGGTTCACTCAACATGACACATTTATACCATTACTATTTTCTTAAAGTTGAGAGCTTTAATACCATAGATTCATAGAAGAGCAATGTGGGTTCACTCAACATGACGCATTTATACTCATTACTATTTTCTTAAAGTTGAGAGCTTTAATACCATAGATTCATAGAAGAGCAATGCTATCACATATTCTCATTTGAAAAGATGTCAAGCACGAGTATGCTTTGAATCAACACTTACAATGGTTTTCAATTTTATCACCGTGAAATTCACGGGTCAATAAACTAGTATATATGGGCTTTAGTGTAGTATATAACTATATATATATATATATATATATATATATATATATATATATATATATATATATATATATATATATATATATATCACAAAAGATCACTTCAACCAAATTTTCGTATAACCCAATCCAATATAGCCCAAACGAGAAAGGCCCAACTAAATCTCACTTCAACCCTAAAAACTGAAGCCACCTTTGTGCAATGTTCTAAAGTTTCATAAACAAGAGAAAAGAAAAGAAACTTAAAGAAACTGAAAATCAAATGTTCTTGAGTTTTTTTTTGGGAGGAAAGTGGTGAGAAAAGAAATGATTGAGGAAGCAAAGTCTGTGTGATTTTGGTTAAAAAAATTTCCGCCCAAAAAACACGTACAAAGTATATCCTTTTCCACCTTCTTAACAACATCTAAACCAAAACTCGGCTACCAACCAAACTCAAACACACAAATATGGTTTCTTTCTGTATTGGAAGTTGGTTTAAGATCTTTATAAAAGGTCGTACTTTGTTGTTATTTTGTTTCAAGATCGATGAAGTATCACACTCAGGTGTTGTGCTTTTGTTGCTTTCTTGAGAAGATTGTTTCTTTTTACTGTTGTCTACCCGAGATGGGTATAAACGTTGTTCAGATGTTGTTTGTGGTTGTTGGTTTTGGTTAAATATTCTTTTTTTCTCCAACAATCTATATTTTTTAAAAGACTTTGACTAAGATCCGAGGTTATTGTTACATATGGTGACTTGTGACTTCGGATAAAGTCTCTCGCAACTTGTGGGTTAATCTGACAATTCCTCTAGTTAGTCTTGTAACAAAGTTTCAGTGTCTAGATCTTGTTAAGATAAACAAGATTTATTTAAAAAACATCGAATTTTCAAAATTCCTCTAAATATGTCAAACAAAAAAATTTTTTTAAAGCTTTTAATAAATACTGTAACATTTAAGCTTTAGCTGTACAAACTTTGAGTTTGAACTTCTGATTTTGGTAAACACTATATGATTTTAATGACTTTAGCTTGTAAGAAAATTGTACGCATAGAAATTAGATAAAAACTTTTTTAATTGATGAGTTAGCACAAACTTGATGTCTAAAAAACTGTTTATGGATGTATTTTGGTCAGAAACAAAACCGGGCATTTTTTCTTATAAAGGCTGGTTTAAAAAATTCATACTCGGGTAGAGATTTTTATTCGTCGAGTCACTCAAAGTATCAAATAAGGGTCACGTTTAACTAACTTAGGTTCGAGTTGATCTGATTTTCACTTAAACAAAAGTTTTTTATTTTGTTTTTTAAAGATTGTCTACTTAAAAATAGACATTTTACTTTCATTTTTGAAATAAGAAAAATATGAAAAATACTACAATTTTTTCTTTATTTTACTTCTCTTTATGTAAAGAGAATTGCTTGGGACACTTAAAATTTTTATTGGTACACTCCTTATACAAGCACTTAAAGCTTAAGTACAACCATTGAATGCTTACAATGGAGAAAAAGAGAAGTAACAATAAAATTTTTAAGTACAGTCATTTAATACCCAACAGAATTGTCTCTCTCTCAAACAAACACCCACTCATACACACACACACTCCCGCCCAAATTCACCCTCCTATCAAATCATTCGTATACCCTAGTTTCAACAGAACAATCGGTACGTTTAAATCTGTTAATCACTTATGGTTGATTCATTTTTTTTCGTTTCACATTACTAATAATCACTCAATTTCGTTTTTAGATTGTATAAATGGCTGTTGATGATAAGTTGCATAAAAGTTCATTCAGGTAATTTTCTATTAATTTTTCTTATTTTTATTAATTCTAAGTTAAATATTATGAATTAGAGTTTAATTTTTCATCCATGTGTTTTTGTGAGATTATAATTTTTTTTTTAATTTTGATTTAGGTTAAATATTATGAATTAGAGGTTAATTTTTACAAACATTATGAATTAGAGGTTAAATATTAGTAGGGGTTAAATATTAGGGGTTAGGGGTTAATTTTTACAAACATTATGAATTAGGGGTTAAATATTATTAGGGGTTAAATATTGTTAATTTTTATTAATTTTGATTTAGGTTAAATATTATGAATTAGAGATTAATTTTTACAAACATTATGAATGGGGTTAAAATATTATTAATTTTATTAATTTTGATTTAGGTTAAATATTATGAATTAGGTGTTAATTCGTTAGGTTGTTATTTTTACAAACATGTTTCTGTGAGATTATTACAGTAATCTATATTAATTTTGATTTATGTTAATTTTATGAATTAGGGCTTAATTTTTCATCGGTCGAATTTATGTTAATTTGTTTTTCTAAGTGTTGGCTTCAAAAGTTATTTGTAATTTCTGTTTTAAAAGTATTGGAATCAGCTTTTAGTTTAATAAAATTCCTTTTCCTTTTAATTAGTGTGCAAATTTACATTTCAACTTATTATTATTGTTTACTATTTGTTGTTCAGCTATCACTCTTGCTTATTAAGCTCTTATTCAGTTCAATATTAGCTTTTACAAAGTTATTTAGTTTATTTCTGATTTACAAAAGCAAAAACCAAAAAAATACAAAAATCCTTTAAAAATACAAAAATACTTCAAAGTTAGTTTTAAAAGATTTCATAAGCTCTTATTCTGTTCCTATAAGCTTATATAAGCTCCTCATAGCTTTTTGTAAGCTTGGATTTATTTAAACCTGTTTTAATTTCAAAAGTCCAAAAAAGGCAACAAAAGTCAACTATGAGGTCAAATTGGAAGTAAGTCTGACTTGGAAAGGCTTATTGCTTTTTACTAGCTTGTGTTAGACAAGCTAGAGCTTGTAGCTGCCCTTAATTGGGAACCTATGTTCAGCTGAGCTCTTAAGTGAGTTTTGTAGTTCAAATTTTAGCTTAAAATTGTATTTTCAAGTTTAGTAGTATAAATATGTCATTTATAGCTTAATTCTGTTCTTTATAGCTTAATTTGATCATATAGTTGCTTGTTTGAGTATATCTTATATTATCTTAGCTTATTGCACTTTAGTTCATGAATTCTATCTAATGAAGGGGTCTTTGGGATAGTAGGATTGTTTAAGTAAAAATCAGTTTAAGTCAAAAGAGATTTGTGAATTCAGTTTTTATTGAGTGTAAAATGATGTTTAGAATGTAATTTTACCACTGGTTTCAAGTTTTGGTCAATATTTTGGTCTCTCATAAGTGAATTGTGACTGCACAATCTGTCATCTCAGATTGTGCAAGTTGGTAGTAGTTAAGCTAAAGTCAGTGTTTAAATCAGATTTTAGTCCATTAATGTTAGTGGTGTCAAAAGTTTTTTTTTTGTCACAGTTGCAATTTACAAATTTCCTTAAGTCATTAAGCATCACATAATCTGTTTCTGTAGCAGTCCATTATCAGATAGATTTCAGCTTGTTTTTAAGTCATATAAGCTTAGCAATTGAAGTTCTTAACTCTTTAATGGTCAATGTGAAGCTGTTTTTAACTGGTTTGAGGTTTGGAGGTCAATTGTTAGCATAAATTTGTGTTCAAAAGAGTTGTCTCACCAAAGATTTTACAAAATTTCTGCATAACTGTTAGACTGCTATCCCTTATCCTTCATTTTTCCAAGCTTGTAAAAAGCTCAAATAAGCTTTCTATGGTCTAAAAATTGGAAGATAAGCTCTTGGATAGTCCATCTTTAGTTTTTAATTAGTTCAGGGCTGTTAGACAGACCTTAGTCTTTCATTAGTGCTTATTTAGATCTCAGATTTTTGATATTGTTTTGTGCTTATATCTGGTCTCCAGTAGCTTATTAGTTTAGTTTCAGTGATAATATAGCTTAGTCTTAGCTTAAGAGTAGCTTGTGTTCAAATTTAAAGCTAATCAATTAGTTGTCTCTTCTTAGTTTTGTTAACTATGATTAAATGTTCTAAATTATTTGTGATGTTTTACTTATCTATGAATTTGTTAATAGTGACGGAAGAGTTAATAGGAAGGAAAAGCCTCTTTCAAGGTCAGCTGCAGCCTGTTTAGAGGAACCAAGCGGTCGTAAGAAGGAAAACCAAAACCATGGCACCTCTTCTACGTCTTCTACAGCAGGGAATGAGGACATTGGTAAGGAGCCAAAATAGAATTGTGTACATTATTTTTAACACGTTTTTTATTTGAACGAGTTCAGAATCTTTTTACTTTATTAATTTGTGCCATTTGGTTTCTTTATTTCAGTTAACACGATCAAATCTTATGAGCCGCCGTTGTTTGTGACTACCCAACAAAAGAATAACAAGCTTGATTTAGCTTCAACTAAAATAAAAAAAGTTACAGGCTCATCAGGTAGACGGCATTCAGTGGCTATGGGAGCTTCATTGTAGAGGTCTAGGTTCAGGTGGGATAGTTGGAGACGATATGGGAGTTGGAAAAACTTTTAAGCTCTGTATCTTTATTTATCTCTTTTTCAATCAAATTTGATCAATAAGGTACTTATAGTATCTCCGAGCACATTACTCAAACAGATACCAAAGTAATATGTTAAACATCAAACGATTCAAAACTGTAGTGTCAAAATTAGGTCAAATAGCGCTGCAAGAAGTGTCGAAATCATTAGACATGAGGCTCGGATAGGCTAACAATTGAAGAAAAAGGATGCATCCGCCATGGCTGCAACCATCATGGGTTGCCCCGCCAAGATGCGGATAATCTCATCTTCTTCAAAGCCGTTCGTACCCATGACAACCAATATCACCAAACACTAATTGAAAGCGCAATAAGCAAATTATAAGTATGATAATTATTATACCAAACACCCACAGAACTCCATATGTGCAGCAGACATAATACATCTTCCCAAACACACAGCTGCAAAGCATGAGCAAAGCGAAGTCTTATAGCAACCAAAGTTCCTAATGTAAAGAGTAAAAAATAATAATTAATGAATCAAGATTACATCTGAAGATAACAATGCAAGTAAAGTAGTAAACCCTTACTATTTGTCTACAAAATGCCCCTTGGATAAAACACCAAAACTATATTCTAGAACAAAGACATGATACCACAATGTTTTTATTTATCTACACTCGTCTAATCTCCAATTACTGCAATTCTTGATCAATAAAGATGAAACTATATTGTTGAAGGTATTTTTTATCACAAATAATTGATGCACCTACCTCTAAGATAACATATACCCGGCAGGAAAAACCATGTGAACCAAAAGAAAGGTGAGACTGTAGCCGGTAACAGATGGCAAACGCACATCCACAAACGCAATAAAAAAATACCTCCCCTCAAAATCGCCTATGTACTACCAAGGAAACCCATTTTTGTCGAAGCAGAGGATCGCCGGATTTTTTAACACACCTACACCCGGTCGGATCTGAAACGTAAAGAGGAGATGTGAGTGCTAATGAATAGCCCGAGTCGGGTATCATCATAGATATACCCTAATGGGCTCCGCCCAAAGGGTCCGAAAAAAATAAAATCCCACCTTGCATTGTTCATTTTAAGCCCAATGAATATAATATATACTAATGTTGCCTCCAAGATTACAAAAGAGGTGTTTGTGTTGCTTATAAGTGCTCAGCCGAGCTTGTGGGTTTTGGCCAAAGTAACAATGGGCCAAGTGGTGGATGAAGAAGAGACAAAGGATGTGTTGGACTAAACCAAAGGGGCAAGGCCCAATATTAAATTAATAGGGTGCGTTTGTTTATAAAGTGACCCAAGAAAAGAAAAAGGAAAAGAAAAATAGAATTAGAGAAAAATAAAAATAGAGTGAATTATAATTATAGGTTTAATTGTGAATGAAAAGTATTTGCCGTGATGAGTCATTTTAGGAATACATGTCGGTTTTCAAATGTAACTCGTGGTAGTGTGTTATGCGACAGTTTGTAACTCAAAGAAAAAAAAAGAAATAATGATGCTAATTTATCATTGATTCGTATTAACGTTCAATAATTTCAAGTTGATTTTACGGGGCTCACATATGGTGTCCTTTTTCCCTAAACACAGCTACGTGTATGGCACTACATAATGTAAGGACTTACAGAAGTGCCATGTCTTTCGAGTATGCTTTATCTATCTATTATAATTATCTTCAACGCATTTGTCATTGTTGTTCAAACATCGCACTAACAAATTATGGAAGTGATAAGCGTATAGTTCTTAGTCTTTCGCAACTAGTTTGGTTCCGGTGGCTTTTTTATAAACACTTTTGTTGTTCAACTCATAAGTGGGATTGTTTGCTTTGAATTTATTTGGTTATTTTTTGATGGTTGATAACTTTATATATTTTTATCTCTTAAATGTATTAACTCTTTGTGTCAAATATGATCAACTTATTTTGTGGAACTTTCATGATTTAGTGAAGTCTTGAACACATGACACTAATGAATGTTTAACTATGCTCGAGTTTCATTCTTCAAACCCCACGGCTGTTATCACTTTCACTTCCATGTTCTAATTCTTAGAAATGTTTCTTGAAACTAAAAATAGTACCCTTTTTCCAAATTATGATTAATTCAATTTACTTTTGTGTAACAACCTTGATAGTTATAATTTATTTTAAATGTTCCATCTGCATAAGCCTATATTTGTCGAAGCAAAACTTCCCAACACAGAAGAGAGTGAAGGTTCATATATAGGGGTGAAGCCATAAGATTTACGAGGGAACAAGGGACACCGACAAAAGAGGTATTACCTTTTTTAAAAAGATTTATGACATTGTGTGAGATTTTGTGCACTAATAAACAACATATTTAAGTAACTTAAAGGCTGTATGTTGGAGTTAAGTTGCATAATCCAAAGGCAAATTTTATACTTAATCTTATCAAAACGGATTTCTTGTAACGTGCTTGAGGTTATTGGAACGTGCTTGAGGTTTTGTTGAATTAATATTTGGAGTTTGTATTATTCTTCAAGAAATATTTACCTAACTGATACGTGTTTTCGTTAGGCAATACACTAGAGTTGTAACCTTAACCAAGAAGAGTAAAACGTGCTTATTGGGGTTGTTTAGGATTCCTTATTAAAATGAGTGCTTATAGAGGCTGTTTGGGATTGCTTAAGAAACTGTTTATAGGGGCTGTATGAAATTGCTTATTAGATTAACTACATTTAAGTGCTATTTAGAAAATCTTATTGCTCGAGTCAATAACAAAGTTTAATGGTATTACTAGCAAAGAACTGACCCTACAATCACTATCCTACAACTCAAGTTAACTTTATTAGCTTGCAGTCTCATGAAATTCTTTACATAATCTCCACAATAGGGGTGAGCAAACGATCCGAACTGACGGGATCAACCGACGGACCGACCGAGACCGGACCGGACCGACCACATTCGGTCCGGTCCTCGGTCTAGGCTTTTGTGCTAATTCGGTCCTCGGTCCGGTCCGGACCACAAACCGACTATTTTGGCCTTGTTGGACCGGACCGACCGAGACCGGACCGGACCGACCACATTCGGTCTGGTCCTCGGTCTAGGCTTTTGGCTAATTCGGTCCTCGGTCTTGGCGGTCCGGTCCGGTCCGGGACCGATGCTCACCCCTACTCCACAATTTCATAAATACGGGTAGGCCCCATCTTAAGACATGACTAAAATTTAACTAGATGGACAGCGAGTCATCCATATATGCAGTTTTCATACTCGACTTTCAAGTGTATATTAGTTGGTGGAAAAAGTGTGGGTCATACACTTTGGTTAACACGAGGAATTTTTATACCAAAGGAGAAATCTCTACTATTCATCTAGTTTAATCTAATGGTGAGAATTAACCTAAGATTTATTAGATAAAAATAAGTCCATGTTTTTTTCTTGTCTTTTTGTCTTTCTTTTTTATTCATATTTTTTTTCCTTTTAATTCACGTTTTTTTTATAAAATTCACGTTTTTTTTTTTCTTTTTTTCTTTTTTTTTTAATTCGCGTTTTTTTCTTCGCTTTCATAGTTTTTGTCCGTTTTCATACGTTTTCACCCGTTTTCTTACGTTTTCATTCATTATTCATACGTTTTCGTCCGTTTTCATACTTGTTTGTACGCTTTCATACATTTTCGTCCGTTTTCATACGTTTTCACTCGTTTTCTTGCGTTTTCGTTCATTACATGATTTGGTCATGCTGTGAATGTCTGTTTTGTGTGCTGTGAATATTACATGATTTGGTCATGTTGTGAATGTTCATGATTTTGTTGGAAATGAGAACTTAGCTACCGACATTGGTAAGTCAAAGTTTTGTGTGCCGTAATTGTATTGACCTGTTCACTATGAGTTTTGTGTGCCGTAATTTATTTAGTTTATTCATTTCTGCTTCTTTATTTCCTTGTCGTTTTAGCCTATGTTCATGTAAAAATATGTATTAAACATATTTATTTAACAAAAAGTGATAAAATAATACACGTTTTTAAACTTATAAAAGCTTTAGGATGAAAAGTATCAAAGAGTTCAACGTAGAGGGGTTGAAGTTGAAATAGTTATGAAGATTACAAGTTTATACAAGTTTTTAGAAAAATGCCAAGTTGTTCGAAATTGGGGGGTTGAAAAGGGAAGAATTTATTTAAGGTTTCAAAGCCTATAAAGGTTTTAAGAGAACTGATATGCACTTCTAAGTTGAGGGTCTAAATTTGCAAAGTCGCGTAAGTTGTAAAAGTAAAAAAAATATGTGGCATTGCCACTGCTAGGAATAGAACCAAGAACCTCTCGCTTACAAACCGCTAGGCCTTCTTCTTAGACAATGCATCGCATATATTTCTATCTAGTTCGTATTTGGGTTGGATTTTGGTTTGTATTTCGTAACAGCAGACTAGGTGTCGACCCTTTGTTCCATTCGTATTTCTTATGATTTTTTTTACAAAGAAGTGGTTAGTTTACAATGGCAAGACAAGAAGTGGTTATTTTGGCTTATATAACAATGTTACAAACCAGTTACAAATGTTCCTTGAAAAGTATATATATAATAGGCTTTAGAGTTAATTGCGAAAATCGTCCTTGTGGTTTACCGGGTATAACAAAAATCGTTCCTAAACTTTCTTTTTAATGGATCTTCTCTCAGTGGTTTTGACCCGTAACGGGTTTGCCGGTTTGGTCTCTTGGCCACCTTTTCCGTTAGTTTGACCCTTAAAACTAAGGACCCTATGGTTTGTGGGGTGTAACAAATTTAGCCCCTATTTTTTTTTAATTACGTTTTCGTTCGTTTTCACCCGTTTTTCTTACGTTTTTAAAGCGTTTATTATCCGTATTTATGCATTTTTTCCTTTTTATACGTTTTTATCCATTTCTCATACGTTTTCACACGTTTTTATACACTTTCATCCCTTTTCAAACCTTTTCATCCGTTTCTATACGTTTTACGTACTTTTTATATGTTTTTATACGTTTTCACACGTTTTATCCGTTTTTCGTACGTTTTCACACGTTTTTATACGTTTTTCGTAAGTTTTCACACGTTTTTATACGTTTTAATCTCCTTTTAAACGTTTTCATCCTTTTTTATGTTTTCTTCCGTTTTCCTTACGTTTTTATCCGTTATGATACGTTTTTATCACCGCCGCCATCACCGTCCACCGCCACCACCACCGTCCGCCAACATGTGAAAAAAAAAATCAAAAAATGGATTTTTTTTAAAAAAATTAATAAATAATTATCGATTTTATTTTTAAATATTTAAAATTGAAAAAAAAAAATTATTTAATTCTTTTAAATATTTTTAATTTAAAAAAAATTATTTTTTTTAAAGATTTTTTAAAAAATTTTATTGATTTTTTTTTTTTTTTTCCTTTGTAAATTTTATAAAAAAAATTCTATTTTCTAAAAAGTTAAAAATTTTAAAAATATTAATTTGTCCAAATGTAATCAAATTTCTAAGTAGGCCCTTTTAGTTATACAAAAGTTATACTTTTAAATCAAAAGTTAAATATATTACAAATTTAATCCAAAGTTATATATAGTTACATTTTTCTACCCAAGTTTCGTAATATTTGTATTTTTAGTCCAAAAATTAATAAGTTGTAAACTGTTATTTTCGCCAACTAATGAAATGTTCAGTAGCTTATTTTAAGCTTATTGGACTGCTTATACCTTCATGTTATGAGAATGGTTATTTCAACAATACCATGTAAGGTGCAAGTTTTATACCTTCATGTCCAGTTGCTACAGGTGTCAGCTGTTGGGCAATCTGTGAATCATCATTTGAATACAGATTGTCATTGTTGCATATAAGGTTGGTTGAAGGTGGAGTACATCATGGAGTATGTGCATTGTAGGGAGCGTCACCTTGATAAGCGTAAATGAAGCATGCGTCATTGTGACTGTATATAAGGCTGGATGAGCTCGCAAAAGAACACGGATGATGCAGATTGTAGAAGTCATTATAATCTTTGTCTCTGATAATGTTGGCAGGTAATACTTCATAATTGTGTGTTTCACATATTTCTTTTCCCTTATTAAAACCTGCAATTAAAGTAGAAAACTATAGCAACACCAATCATATAGTCTGTCCTTTGTAAGATAGTATGATAGTAGACTATACTTGTGGTTTGTGAGTGTGTAGGATCTCTATCTTGTGAGGCTGTATAGACTGAAAAACCCTCTAGCATTTGTTTTTTGGGATTCTTTTGTTGGGATACATCTTCAAACTTTATTTTTCTTTTTTTTTTTGTATTCAAAATATGTTGCTGATCCAAAAGGTGTGGCTGCTGATCATAAGCCATATATGGAAGACTTTGGGTATTGTTTGTAAATCCATCACCAAATAATGTTGATACACTTTCATGTTGAAAACATGATGTTTGATGAGCTGTCGTATTTGCAGGGCCTGAAGTATCTTGTGGACACCGACCACCAAACAATGTTTGTACATTTTCATGTGTAAAAGGTATTGTTTGAAACTTATTTAATACACTTTTTGATGTCCTCTTACTGTTAGTGTTAAAGCCAGTTTGTCTTTTGGACTGACTTCTACTGTGCATATCAAATTTACGTAACCACAAACTAAGAAAGGAGGCAACCTATTTTGTACATGCAAAAGGCATCCAGGTAATCAAGTTAACAGTCAACTTTTGTTTGTGTTTTTTTTTTCTTCTTTTGTAAACACATAATGATATAGCATTGTGCAACATCAAATGAGCAGAAAAAAAAAAGGGAGTTAGAAGCAGGCTATGATAAGTAAGATGCAAAACTGAGGGTGGTATTCAATGCATGGCTACATCATGTAGGTAAAATTTTGTATAGAAAATACCTGTTGTACAAAGCTGCAACTTGGTGTGATGATTAACGATTGTAATACAATGCACATAATTTCCTTATTTCTTTTTCTTTGCAGTTTTGCTTTTGAAAGTGTTGTAGTTTAGTTGGTTTTTTGTAAAAAAAAATTGTAATGATGAAGGTAGATCAAGAAGGTTCTCGTAGTACATATTTGGTAATTAGGTGTATGATTTAGTACACTTTTGGTATACATTTGTATGGCCAAGATTGTATAGTACATGCATTAGGTTTGCAATAGGTCAAAAGGGTATTTGACATTGTATTAGAAAGTCATTAGAGATAAAGTGTGATGCACAGTAAATAGGCAAACTCCCTTGGGCCAATGAAAATCTGCCAAGCTTACATCAAAGAGTATTAGGAAGTGATTAAGGGTAAATGATCTTGTAAAGTAAATTGTGCACCTCCCTTTGGCCAATGGAAACCTGCCAATGTTGTATGTTATCACATAATGGGCCTATTAAAACATTAATGATAACCCATACACCAATAATATGACGGTTTAACAAATTCATTAACCATTAAGACTTTCATAATATTGCAACCACTTTTCCATCTATATAATATATTATAATACACATTTACATAAATAGTAAATCGAAACATAAAAAATGGCCTTTCTTATAACAAAGAAACATGACTGTTCTAATAAATGGAACATACATAAACATAATTTCTGAAAAGCGAAATGATTAAACTTAGAGAAACATAAGCAAAAAATCACATTATATTATCCAATTCCAAAGCTTCAAGTATTTGACGATAAGCATAATTGATCTCGTTCATAGCAAGCTTGAACAAGTCTTCACAAGGAAATATGTGTGCAATCTCGATTGGAGCATTGACCTGATTATTAACACACATAAAAGCCATAGCCCAAGTTAAATTTACAAAAAATCACATTATATTATCCAATTCCGGAGCTTCAAGTATTTGACGATACGCATAATTGATCTCGTTCATAGCAAGCTTGAACAAGTCTTCACAAGGAAATATGTGCGCAATCTCGATTGGAGCATTGACCTGATTATTAACACATATAAAATCCATAAGCCCAAGTTAAATTTATAAACAAATGCAGTTATTGGAAATGATGGTTTTATAAGCAATGAGAAATCACTTACACAGAGATTCATCAATGATCAAACAGATAGTCTTGGCATGATCCGAATGAATATTGGCGGAAACAACATCCAGATTGTGTTTCACGGAGCCGTTCCTATAGCATAGAGAAGCAGTTAGTAACAATATCACTATAAAATTACAAAATTATACTATTAAATAACAAAACAAACCTTGCTGGTCACATAGGATAAATGACCTGCTAGACGACCGACCATCATACATGATGCACTCAGTATATTATTTGATTTCCCCACGCCATGTTTGACTTTTGACGAATGAAATCCTGATGATAAACCAAGTTTAATCACAATGTATTAGATGAATATAGAAAGATATATATGTGAAAGGTTTGAAATAAGCAAAGGGAAAATGTTTCTTCACACCTATTTCTTTAGAGACTTTCTGAGCCAATAGTGGACGGACAATTTTCGCTGCAACGTTTCTCCATCCAATTATACCTGTTGCAGCCTTATGGTGGTCATAAGGACAAAAAAACATAATGAATTACAAAAGTGAGGCACATTAATTAGGATGTAGGCACGCCAGAAGAATGAAAAATGTGACGGAATTATCTTCAATTTATAGAAAGATAATGGTTTAAATGACCGTTGGGTAACGGTCATCAATGGTATAACGTAAACTCAATTCAGGGAGTGCCTACGTGTATATGTGAACAAGGAATATTACTTTATAGAGAGGTATATGACCGTTACCCAACGGTTACCTCTGAACAACATGGACAATATTCAACATGTATTAAATTCAAACAGAAGTGCTATTTATTTTGAAATTAGAAGAAGTTGACCATTATCCAATGGGCTAAAGCCCAACAACAAAATCAAACTCATATGGACACAAAAGTTTAGATGTACCAAAATTTAAAATATACTACCCAAAATGTAGCTGGTACTTTCTTTTTTGCATGTGTTAATGATAGGGGGAGAAAAAAAAACATACTTAATTTTTAAAGAGTAAATTGCAAAAACCGTGTGCCTATCTTGTCTAAATCACAGGCGGAGTCCCTATAACCTCGAATTGTGCTCCCCGGTGGGGAACTTTCAGTAAATGACTGAAATACCCTCATCACGGTAAAAGGTTGAATATGGGTATTTCGGTAATTTCACTTTGGTCGGGGACAAAAAATTGAACCAAAAGTTCAACACACCGACTTGCACCTGCACATTCCAAGTTATAGGGACTTCGCTTGCGATTTGGACAAACCACTCGGATGTGTTTTGCAATTTACTCATTGTTAAAACACCAAGGACTTGTGGGACATAAATTTTATGGCAAGCCATGAAGCACATGCCTTGAGCTAAAGTCTCCAATTCTCAAGTACCTTTAGCTAGCGTGCACGGGAGCCAAAGAGCATAAAGAGTCAAAATCCGGATGTTAATTATATTGGTGGCCTCAAGAGAGAATAAGGCCATCTCATCATATGCTACAATTTAAAGCGGAAAAAAGCTGCTAACATATTATTAACAACCAAGTATTTCCTTGCAAAATTTGTGGTTAGTTGACGGGTGAAGTATCTAAATGAAAAACATTGTCATTTTGGTATTCCATTGTAAGTAAGTTACCTTCTTAAATGCCAATACAGATCACGAACTTCTAAATTTTATCTCAATATGAATAATTTTTCTAACGTATCAAGGGTATTTTAGGTAATCTTCAAGTGTTGACATGTCAACAAAAACTTTCAAACTTGGACGAAAACTATGGAGGAACGTATGAAATGGCAAGTCCTTTCAAAAGTGGTGTGCATAATGAATACACGGGTTTCATATTCGATGAAAATTTGTTGATTCATCAAGAAACCTGGAAATGTTAAGAGTTAAGTCCAATAATGGTCAGCCTAGAATTATGTACTCATTAACGGGTCTAGTAATGGGGATTTTATTAACTTTTGTAATGAGATTATGTTATAGTAAACACGATTTTTTTGCAGGTTATTCCACTTACAGTTATGCGGCTGATTCTGGTTTTGCAAGTCTTCGTAATTTCTGACCAAGTTATCAGCTATGTTTCTTCCTCCTAGTTGTGGCGCCTTAACTTTAGTTCTGTCCTATCTTGTTATTCTGGAACCACCCGGGTAGAGGATAAAATGAATTTGCAGTTGGTTAAGGTTGACGGAATTCGATTATTCTCTTTGCTTCCTTCCTTCCTGAGGTAGGTATTTGCAGTACACAGACTGAACTTGGTTGTTTGATTTATTTATTTATGCACACTACAGTTTCATTCATTATGTCCAACCTACTTTTTTATTTTATTTTTAACCAACTTGTGATGATATTAACAGTCATCAATTTACAATATGCTAGACATCCTATCTCATGAACTAATGATCTCCGGGTATCTTCCAGAAGTTAATGTGAGGGAACAATACGAGTGAACAACAAGACTTGTATGCAACTATAGCATCCAAGTACATATTATTTTTACATGTTGTACTACGATAACCTTATTTTGCGATATACTTGGGATATCATCTATTTCTGGACCGTGCTTTTTTGATCTCGTAAAACCAGTCCCTTACTACCCGAACTCAACAATTAGGGGTATATCAAATCCGGCTTTTTATAAACGGTTTAATCGATTAGACCCGCCGGGTTTTAAGTGATCCGGTCAGCCCGATTCTCGAAACTCAGTCGGGTTTGGCTTTTTCATTTTTTTTATAGAGGACCCGATAATCGAACCAGATGAATTGATTGACGCGGTTGAAAAAAATAGTTTTTTTAATAGAAAACGAGGTTGATCTGACGCTCGAACCGGTTAACCCGGTGACTCAACCGAATATTAAAATGTGGTTTTCAAAAAATTATTTAATCTTCTAATTGTCCAGGTATGTAAAACAATAAGTATAATTTACTATTGTTAGTATTTTTCTTTTTTGAAATTTTAGTATTATAACTTTTTTTAAATGTTTTTTTATTTTTATTTAATGTTTGAAATAATAGTTTGTTTAAACAAATTAATATAAAATTGTGGTCTTCAAAATATGGTGGTGTTTATGGTATTATGAGTGAGGTGGTATTTTTTATGGTGTTGATGTTAAGTGAAGATAGTGATGCGATAGCAATTTTTTGTGTTAATGTGTTATTACAAAAACAAAAATCACCTTATCCTTTTCTACATCCTCACCCAAATCGAATGACCAGTTATACAACTCAAATAAACTATCTCAAAGAAGAAAAAAAACACAACCCTTCGTTTGATCCTATTATTCAAAGCACACAAAGACTACGGCTGGCTTCAAGATCTTTTAACAGGTCTTGGATATGTTTACTTTTGTTGTGAGTTGAGGAGTGATTGTGAGGATTGTGAGGAGTGTTGCGGGTTACCAACGTCCAGACCTGTCCGATGATGGTGATGGGTTTTGGTTGTAGTGGTTTCCTCGCCTCTCGTCTGCAAACTAGTGACCCGCAGGACCAGATATTAGTAAAAACGGGCATTAATTCTGATGGTCCTTCGTTTCAGCATGCTCTCGATACTTTTAACAGTGCTTGTAACATAGACATGCTTTCTATCACCTCTGACGCTCCTGCCCCCCATATGATGAAAACCTTGGCAAAGTGTTACTTTGGTGTCATTGAGAAAGATCTTGTTTCCAAGTATTCGTTAAGTCCAAGGCAAGTGGCTAATCTCAGTTATACCCGCGCCCCACATACACAAGATTTCCTATTCACCATACCTATTGATGGGTTAGGCCAGAGG
The DNA here is from genome assembly GCA_910596185.1 of Chrysanthemum makinoi. NCBI lineage: Eukaryota > Viridiplantae > Streptophyta > Magnoliopsida > Asterales > Asteraceae > Chrysanthemum > Chrysanthemum makinoi. The sequence continues at coordinate 6,043,594 of OU343219.1, forward strand.
ATGAACCATCGCCAATTCCGTTCGGTTTTGTGTTATAGGCTTACCATACATATGTTTTCTGAAGGTAGTCCTTGTCCGAGCTGCAACACGCATCGTATGAACCAATGGGGAGACCATGCAGTTCACTGTTCCAGTGAAGTAGGTTTGAAGTTCAAACACAACCTGGTGCGTGATAGTCTTGTCGATATATGTTCCAAGGTAGGGATTATGGTGAAAAAGGAGGCCCCAATGGGGTTTCTTTCGAGGGATGGGAAAGAGATACGACCTGCAGACTTGCTATTATTCAATTGGATCCAAGGTAAGGACGCATGTCTGGATGTGACTGGGATCTCTCCTTTTGCGGGCATTGATGCAGCTTTGTGGGCTCCGCGGGTAGCCTTACATAATGCTGTGGAGAAGAAGAAAAATAAATATGTGTCCAAATGTGAAGAAAACGGTTACAAGTTCATTCCATTTGCTTTTTCCACATTCGAGGAGCTTGACGCGGAAACTTTGGATACGCTTTCGCGCATCAAGACCGTTGTTGTTAGCCACTCGAATAATGTCAAGAGTTGTGCTTTTATTTTTCATAGACTAAGTTTTTGTATCCTGAAAGGAGTGGGAGCCCAACTAGTGTCTCGGCTTCCCACCAATTTCTTGTAAAATCCCTTTGGTTTTCTAATAAAGTGATGTTTTATAAAAAAAAATAAAAAATAAATTAAAAATAATAATAATAATAATAATAATAATAATAATAATAATAATAATAATAATAATAATAATAATAATAATAATAATAATAATAATAATAATAATAATAATAATTGATGCTGCACGACGTAAACGAGTCAAATACGATGCTAAATGTGCGGATATTGGATATGGGTTTCTCCCCTTCTCCTTTTCTTCTTTTGGTGAACTCGAGAAGGATGTTGTAACCTTGCTAAAGCGTATTCGACGATTCTCTATGACTCAAGACATTGGAGCGCGTGCCGCGGTTCATATTTTTAATAGGATTGGTTTTGCTATTGCTAGAGGTGTGGGGGCCCAGTTAGTTTCTCGGCTTCCCACTAATTTTTTGTAAATCCTATGAGTTTCTAATAAAAGTGTTATAAAAAAAAAAAAAATAATAATAATAATAATAATAATAATAATAATAATAATAATGTCAAAAGTGGTGTCAAGACTGTTGCTGTCAGCCACTCGAATAATGTCAAAATTGGTGCTTTTGTATTCAGAAAGGAGTGGGAGCCCAACTAGTGTCTCGGCTTCCCACCAATTTCTTGTAAAATTCATTTGGTTTTCTAAAATAAAAAATAATAAAATAATAAAATAACAATAACAATAACAATAACAATAATATGAGGGTAGTTTGGTTATTTCATCCTTTCAAACGGTCAAACAAATGGAAACTTTGTTCAAGGGACCAAACCCGTTAAAAAAAGTAAATGGATAAATCTGTTAAACCCGACAGACCATAGGGACCATTTATGAATTTAACTCAAAGAGTCTTCAAATTTAGTCTTTTGCAACTGTTAGATCATGCGACTCCATAGAAATCTCGACACGTGTCTAAAAGTTTATAGAATGTTTTTTGCTAAACCGAAGTGACATTTTGTAAGATCAACTTTCTTTTTTTGCTAGACCGACATGATCATTTTATCTTATTTAAAAAGTGGGACCCACCATTTAGATATTTTTACCATTTTTGAAAATGTGATTTTGTCTTGGTAGAAAAGTGGGTTTCACGGTTGACACATTTCCAATAAGACAAAAAAAAAGTCGTGTGAGTCTAAAAAAAACTTGATCACACAAAACTTCACTTCGGTCTAGGAAAAAACATCCCACCAACTTTTGGACATGTGTCGAGAAATCTATAAAGTCGCACAGTCTAGCTTTCGCACAAAACAAAATTTGGAAACCATTTTTTCTTGACTAGAAAGTGTACCCACAATTGAAAAATAAGCTAGTTTTGTATATTCCTCTTTTATTGACGCGTAATATCTCTTTGAGTTTTTAATTCAATAATTTCCACATGTGTATGATGCGTGTTGGGTTGGACCAACAAGCTGTTGATGGGCTAAGTTTGTACTAATCCAAGTGATTGATTGAATCCTGCACAAGTGAAAGTAAACCGTTAGGCTTACCGTGGGGACGGACTCCACGATTAAGCTCCGACGTGAGAGTAAGTATACATTCTTATCAGAGATAATAAAGATGTGTGTGTTATTATGTGAGAGAATGTTGTACCTCGTGAGAGGGTTAAAACCCCTTTTATATGCGATGCTCAATTCTAGGGTTTTCTAACAAATCACATATAAAAGTTAGTGGTCGGAGTGGGACCCTTGTCGGGCAAGGTTTCGTAGTAATCGCGGATGCAAACACATAACACTTTCTGCGGCCAAAGGTTTGGTCCGCTGAGCGTTCTGCGTGCGTCTTTGAGCCTGTACTGTAGCCAATTTTATTATTGGGCTTACTGTCGATCCAGTACTTGTGGTTGTTTCGTTGTTTAATCTTCTAATCGTCCAGGTATGTAAAACAATAAGTATAATTTACTATTGTTATTATTTTTCTTTTTTGAAATTTTAGTATTATAACTTTTTTTAAATGTTTTTTTTATTTTTATTTAATGTTTGAAATAATAGTTTGTTTAAACAAATTAAAATAAAATTGTGGTCTTCAAAAGTTGGTGGTGTTAATGGTATTATGAGTGAGGTGGTATTTTTTGATGTTGATGTTAAGTGATGACGGTGATGCGGTAGCAATTTTTTGTGTTAATGTGTTATTATGTCTAGATTTCTCAAATTAATCTTCTAATGATAATGTTGAACCAATTAACAACAAGAAAATGATAAATGAGACCATTAATAAAGTGATAAAATGGAACCACCAATCTTAAGGCAACACTTTTTTATGTTGTTGCACTTTTTATCAATCACAAATGGAAATTTTAAGGCAACACTTTTTTATGTTGTTGTGCAGGTCTTAGCAAACGTACAACTGATGATAGACTTAGGGATGCCTTTGCAAAGTTTGGTGAAGTAGTTCATGTTTTGTTTCTTCTCCATAACTTATGATCGTAAGTCATGAGTCTGTTTTTAAAAGTTTAGAACTTGACTTCTATTTTCCTGTTATTTTTTGCAGCTAGAGTAGTAAAAGACCGTACATATCAGGTTGGTAAAAAAGGTTTGGTTTAATATGATATCCTACACTTGAAGGAGTTGTTGCTGGTATAGAGGACATAGATGACAAGTTAAACTATGTAAAATGTAAAAGATATTATAAACTTATGTAACTAAGAACTACAAATAGGTGTTACATAGATTTAGGACTAATAAGTCGTCGTTGATTAATGCCACAAAGTAACTTATTTTTGCACCATGATACATTGTTAGTAGCATGAGTCTTAAATATTATTATCTGTCATGGTGCGCGAACGCAACTTATAAATGTATAGTAAACCACATTGGATTAAATATTGTTTTGTCGAATATTATCGGTTTCTTTCTTGTTCTTTTTTTGAATCTATTACTTAATTTGACATGCCAATGTGTTAGGTGGGTTCACTCAACATGAGGCATTTATACCCATTACTATTTTTTTAAAGTTGAGAGCTTTAATACCATAGATTCATAAAATAGCAATATTATCAAATATTCTCATTTGCAAAGATGTCAAGCACAAGTATTCTTTGAGTCAACACGTAAAATGGTTTTTAATTTTATCACGTAAATTTCACAGGTCAATAAACTAGTATACACTGGCTTTAGTGTAGTATATATATCACAAAAGATCACTTCAACCAAATTTTCGTATAACCCAATCTAATAATAGCCCAAACGCCCAGCTAAAAAGCAAAAACTGAAGCCACCTTTGTTTTCTTCTCACTACACGCAGCCACCATCTCATTTCAACCCTAAACAACATCTAACCAAAACTCAGCTACCAACCAAACTCCATAAAAGGTCGTACTTTCTTTCTTTCTTTCTTGTTATTTTCTCCAACAATCTATATTTTCTAAAAGACTTTGACTAAGATCCGAGGTTATTGTTACTTATGGTGACTTGTGACTTCGGATTAAGTCTCTCGCAACTTATCGAAAACGTTTTTAGAAATTTTTTCAGAATGAGTGGTGTCTAGTTATTAGTCTTGTAACAAAGTTTCGTGTCTAGATCTGCTGATAAGATAAACAAGATTGAATTTTCAAAATTCCTCTAAAAAATATTTTTTTAAAAGCTTTTATAAATACTGTAACATTTAAGCTTTAGCTGTACAAACTTTGAGTTTGAACTTCTGATTTTGGTAAACGATATGATTTTAGTGACTTTGGCTTGTAAGAACAGTCTTTCGACGGAATAATCGGTACGTTTATATATGTTAATCACTCATGGTTGATTCATTATTTTTTGTTTCCCATTACTAATAATCACTCTGATTTCGTTTTTAGATTGTATCAATGGCGTAATTTTCTATTAATTTTGCTTATTTTTATTAATTTTAAGTTAAATATTATGAATCACGGTTTAGATCCGTCAAGTTGTTAATTTTACAGATATGTTTTTGTGAGATTATTAATTTATATTAATTTTGATTTAGGTTAAATATTATGAATTAGGGTTTAGTTTTTCATTCGTAAGGTTGTTATTTTTACAAACATGTTTATGTGAGATTATTAATTTATATTAATTTTGATTTATGTTAATTTTATGAATTAGGGCTTAATTTTCACCCGTCAGGTTAACTATGATTAGTCTGTTTTTTGACACTAGGTCTGTTAAATGATTTAAACTCTTTGGGCATCATTGCATGTGGGGGCCTGCCAAAAAATCAATGAATAACGAAAGTTTAATCTTGTTCAAAATATTAGATTAATTGCGTGCAGAACTCTTCAAAAAAATCACCTTCTTTCGTCTTTGATAGGTAGACTTGATTTTGAAAAGAGGTATGTGTGGTGCCCAATGCACGCTATCATAGGTGATTGTTGTAGAAACAAGATATGCTCTTCAAGATCGCAATCCCTAAAATAAAAGGATATCATCATGAACTCTGACAAAAATGAGGTAAAAAGAAAGCAACTGTTAAAAAAAAAATACTAACATCTCACAGTGACATTGGTGTTCCTTGTCAAGATTTAGTTGAGTAATAGACTTATCAAAGCCATTCTTGTTAATCTTGAAAATTTCTCCTCTCTTGAAATAACATGCAAAAATATATTAAAATATACTACAAATCGAGTAAAAATAAGAGACAAGACATAAAATCGAGTCAAAATATACTATCAAAATAATCACCTCTTCAGTAAAGTAGCAATATGGAAGTTCTTCCTCTATGAAAACTTTGGAAAGTATTTTTTTTTATAGAATTTAAGATAAGATATAAAAACAGAACAACAAACTTAAACATCTAAACAAATTTAAGATATTAAAGTTTGATGTTCGGTTTTTACGTCTTATCTTAAATTTTGTGCTACAGATCTATAAAAAAATGCTTTCCAAAGTTGTCATGAGGAAGGACTTCTATATTTTTGATAGTATATTTTGACTCGATTTTATGTGTTGTCTCTTATTTATACTCCATTTGTAGTATTTTTTTGATATATTTTTGCATGTTATTTCTGGAGAGAAGAGAAATTTTCAAGATTAACAAAGTTGGCTTTGATAAGTCTATTACTCAACTGAATCTTGACAAGGAACACCAATGTCACTGCGAGATGTTAGTATTTTTTTAAAACAGTTGCTTTTTTTTACCTCATTTTGTCAGTTCATGATGATATCCTTTTACTTTAAGGATTGCGATCTTGAAGAGCATATCTTGTTTCTACAACAATCACCTGTGATAGCGTGCATTGGGCACCAAACACACCTCTTTTCAAAATTAAGTCTACCTATCAAAGACGAAAGAAAGTGATTTTTTTAAAGAGTTCTGCACGCAATTAATCTAATATTTTGAACAAGATTGGACTTTTGGTATTCATTGATTTTTTGGTAGGGCCCCACATGCATTGATGCCCAAGGAGTTTAAATAACCGAATAGACCTAGTGTCAAATAACAGACTACTCATCCTCAGCCAATGCAAGTGGTAGAAGCAATTAATCCTCAGCCAAGTTGGTTTAAAACGACAAATAGGCCTACTGTTAAAAAACAGGCTACTATTTCTCAGCCACTGCAAGAGGTGGAAACAAATATTCGGCGTGTGTGCTCTAGTGGATTTTCAGCAAAGGAAATTTGTCTTGATGTTCCTCCAGAACTGGTTAATTTATTTATAGGCAACCACTTGGAGGCCGAATCAGGAGCACGCATGCAGGTAACTATTTTGAAATAAATTTTTTGCTTTAAAAAAGTATAAAAGATTTGATTTTTTCACATAATGATGCAGTTTTCTAAGGGTGAGGCAATCGCAAGGGTTACATGAACTGCCAGACAGGTGCTCACTGCCCGAGGTCTCATTAATAACCAAATAAAAAAGGTTTGCTTGCATCGGCCTTTTTTTACTTAATAATAGTTTCTAGGTGTAGTTACATTGTTGATGAATTGTACTTTATGATTTTTGTATTTACGGTGTAACCAGCAATAGGAACAACACAGGTGACTGTTTTGATGCTTGGAAGGTAAACTTATGTTTGTTTTTAAGCACAGTCTGAGTCTGAGTTTGACTGATTGATTGATCCATGTTTGTTTATGAATGGTTGCAGGCACATGGATTTTCAGCAAAAGACAAGTTCTTCATGATTTGATCATGCTGTGAATATTACATGACTGTCTGATTGCATGTTGCTGGAAATGAGAACTTAGTTACTCACATTGGTAAGTCAAAGTTTTGTCTGCCGTAATTGTATTGACCTGTTCACTGTTAGAGTTTTGTGTGCCGTAATTGATTTAGTTTCGAAGATGTTGCATTCGTTTATTCATTTCTGCTTCTTATTTCCTTGTTGTTATAGCCTATGTTCATGCCCAATGTATGCTTGTTTTATGGTACAACTTACTTTGCAGAAATATTTAGCATATCAGACCATCTTTCTTTTCATTTTGCTAATCTGAGTGTGTCTGACTAGTGTTTACGATACTGGATACTAGTAGTTTTTCAAATTCGGATTTTTTTCTATCCATTGTAAAGGCCTTGGCATCTTTCTTTATTTCATTGTTGTTTTATCCTTTGTTCATACCCAAGATTTTGAATGGAGTATTTGATTCAGGTGTAGTTACAAATGGCCTTCTAAGTTCTAACGGACTTCCATGGTAAGGTTGTTGCACAGGTAGGTGCTCTGTCCTTGAAGTAGTCTTATATAATCCACTAACCGCTAATGATGATGCGTAGATGGTCATGTCAGAGTGCACGATGCAATACAAAAGTTTCTTCAATGTTTTTTTCATAACAGTCGAGCAATACAGCACTTTTTAGATTTTCCTTTAGAATTTACTGTTTCTTTACTGTAATGTTTGTTATATAGCTGTAGATGTAGTACTAGTAGAGGCTCTAGTTGTAACCTTTCAAGGTGAACTTCAACTACTGTAAATTCCCCGAATCACACACTCGTAAGACCTCAGGTTTTAAGTAAGAAGAAACCATTACAGTATGTTTACATGTGTGTAGTTTCAGTAATTCGAAAACATTTGTTTTCACTTGATACACTCTCCATTCACAAATGACACTAAAAAACACCTCAGGTTCTACGTAAGAGTAAACCATTGCAGTATGTTACATCTGTGTAGTTTCACCAGGCTAATGATAATATCAGGAGTGTGGTTGGGGAGCACAACGTAAACTGGTTGATACTTGTCAATAAACCTCGACGTAAAAGGTGAAGTGACAAACAAAATGTTCCCATAATCGTGTTTGTCTCTTGTTTGCAACTTTAAATATGTATAAAAAAATTGTCGCATAAAAGGATGAAGCCATAAGCTGAATCTTTAATTCAATTGCCTTTTTTATTTGTATACGTATCGTAATTCGTGTGAGCTTATCCCTAATTAACATTCATCAAAACAAGGTCGAACTGAAATTGCAATTCGTTTCAGCAACTATCCTCATCCAAGCTCCTTCACACCCCCTTGATCCAATGAGAAACAAAAGGATGTCAAACCATAACCACCAAAAACAATGCAAAATAAGTTAAACAACATGCAAGAGCAAAATAAGTTAAACCATAATTCGTGTGTGTTGGTTGTCACCCTTCAGCATTTCCTTCTTACAAATATCCAAAAAGTTAAACAACATGCAAGAGCAAAATAAGAATAACCTAACAATGCAAAATAAGCATTTATACGCATCGCTGCCAGTAAATACCAACTTCAAGCCAACTCCGTCCTTGTGAATATATTTTCTAATGATACTAAATGGGATATATACGCAATTCGCCATAAATGGGAAAATGAATGCGTACAGGAATATGGGTCCCTTAGCTACAACCATCACGATGATACCACACAATCCTAATCATAGCTCTAAGAGAAATAAGTTGATCGGCCCTAAATATAATCATGAGAGGAATGGAAGAAGCAAATACCATTTATTATTGGGATTCTAACACCAACTGAGAATTAGAAAAAAAGTCTAGTTTTCACAAATGATGGTTATTCAGCTATCTCTCACCCGATGCATAAACATACAATGATACAACCTTCGATACGCAAATCCTTCTGCTCTAATAGCCAAATCTGAATCCGTGTTATCATAAACAAACCATAATGAATTAGAAATTAAAACGAAGATAAATTATAAAAAACCATAATGGTTTCTCGGGGTCCGCCCCAAAAACTCATGAACCGCATGAAATATCTATCATCCATGTCCGACCTACTCGTTTTGCCATGTCTAATCCTAAAGCACATTCGCGTGATAGGCATGTTTCGTAACATTTATCTTTCATGTTTTGTTTGCATTTAAACATTAAGATTATCTGTAATGCTCAAAAAGTGAAAATCTATCAATACCAACCAAAAGGAATAAAACTTTTCTGAGCTATTACAAAATCCTGATTTTGACAATCCTTTGTGTTTAATCAGTAAATGAACCATATCTTTGTTACTACAAACTTCATAACGGTGATGGGCATTATCGAGAGACTATATGCACCGCTGCATCCACTCGGGAACCCACCCTTTCTTCGTTGCCACCCGGTTCTCACAATATCCCATCAATTACTCTGCTTCAGCAAACCTACAATAGTTTTATAGTCCAATCATCTGAAACACGAACATTAGGCTTACGGATGGTTAAAACAGATGACTGAACCATAGAGCGAATCTGAAGAGGACCAAGTTCAACTTCAGCAACATTGAAAACTTCAGCTAAAATGGCGGTGAATATACGGGCACTTGTCTTGTCTTACTGAAACACTGTCAGTTTAGATTTTTTAATGACTTTAAGGAGCTAAAATGGAGGATAAAGAAAACTTTTAACGGAGATGGAGAAGTTTTTGTCAAGTTAGTAAAAAACTAAAAATAAGTTGAAAGGGTAAAATTTTAAATTTGTTTGATCCTTAGACTATTAGTTTTGCGGTATCGAAACCTGATATTTGACCCTATATAATCATAACCACAATGTTTATCTACACACTAAAAAGAAATTACTGATGATCAGATGTTCAGTTAAAAAGATTCAAAATCTCGTTTCTCTTGATTTTGTTCAAGTAAAGGAAAAAATAGTTAGTACCCGAATAGCCAAGGTTCTCGTCTTTTGGTATCATGATGGGCATGTCCCCTAAAGAATGGCAAATAAGCAGCCACTTGGTACGAACGAACAAGTAACTCAGTGTCAGGATTGCCAAAGAACACACCAACATCAGCACCTACACAGATGTACACAACACCAACCATGAAATATCCCAAATATATAGTTTTCATTCTTAACACAACTGAATAATGAAAATCGACAAACCCGATAATGTTATTCCAGTAAGGCCAAGTGTAAGAAGCATTGGGATAGAACCCCGAAGCTGCTCCCATTCTGCTGTGTCATCTCCAGTCCAAACAGTCCTACCTTTGGGTCCCAGGAAAAAATGCTCTCGATAGAACAAAAGGCCTATCATTTCCTCCTCCTCTTTTCAGAAGTCCATCAGATGTAGCCAAATGGACGTAGTAACCATAGGCATTATGCAACTCTCGGTGCTCAACATTACAATAATGCAAAGCATCTCGAGGCATTGTCACCTGGTCAAAATATAAAGTCTTTGTGTCAAATACAAAGCATGTAAAGGTTCCTATGCTCTTTTCCTTCATTCACCATTTTGTGCATGCTACCCTGTTTCCAAAATATATCCACTAAACCGAACCAGTAATAACATCTTTCTGCAACTTCAAGTTGCAACAATCAATTTGGGAGAAAGTCTATATGATTGTGATTTAGTAAAGAAAAAATAAATATATAGCGAAGCAGGTAAGAACTTCTTATAAGATAAATGATTACTGGGATACAATGATACATGTTAACTTGCGAACATACCAAGCTCCAATCAATTAATTTATTTTTTTATCTAATTCTGATTATCACGTTGTAAGAATCATTTCAGAATAGACATCCAACCACCCTTTATGGCAGCATTTTGATTCCCTTATGTGACAAATGCATTTCGTAAGATATCATTATTATTTGAGAAAATAACAAATATATAATCATGTCGTTCTCACACCTTAATCACAAAATGCCCATAAATCCAAATTTCATTAAATACTGAAGGCTCACAGGTATGGAAAGTCTCACACGGTAAACTACAGATTTAAAACTGACACTAAACAGTCAAAAATGCCTTATAGTGTCTTCACTAAATTCTGGAACAGCCTCTGAAAATCCTGCACATCTTGCAAGTTTAATGAATATTTTGTGAAAGAGGTGTGAAAGAATGGATATATTTGTGGTTTTCCCTTATTACTTTCATCTAATTACCCTATATCATAGCAAGCTAGTCTCACAATTCAAATTTTCTCTATAGCTTATAGCATCAATAGTTGTACCACAAACTATAATTCTGTAAAAGAATGACAAACTAATCCCTGATCATTCCTTTTTGACCCAACAACTATCATCATCTAAACATCACTATTGAGGATCTCCCCCTAATCTTAGATAGGTTGTCTGGGGGTCTACACGTTTCATTTACAACATGCTTACTATGGATGCTTGCTTGGAGACATATATGCTAATTCATACTTGTTCAACCAGCAATGATAATACATGCTTATCAGTTACCCAGCCTGAGCCCCAAAATGATGAAAGCTAAAGATCACATAGGATGAGCAAAGATGAGGTGATTTACAATAAATCCCCAATTGCTGGTTGCTTTCTAAATTTGTAACAACTATCTTTCAGACTAGTAAATCAAAATAACAAAGAAGGAAACAAGTTACAAGGAACATAACATACCTCAGGCCCATTGAATATATTCATGTCATTCTAGATATACAAAGATGGAGTCGAACCAACATAGTCCGTGTATGCAAACTTATCAGCCCACCACGATCTTATATCCGGGTTCACCATATCTATATATGAAGAAGATCCAAGCCTACACAACCCATCATAATCCTTACCACTTGCATCCTTGTCATAATACCCGTTCTTAGAAGCTTCCTTATGAATATGATAACCTTCATCTCATGCGGGTCCACAATAGTAACCATCCTCCTAACCCTCAAAGCCAAATCGTTTTGCATTAATTCCTCAGGGTTCAGGAAAAGAGTCTTATCCCATGTGAAGTACAAAACATCATACGGGATATCATGCACGTCAAATTTCGAATCAACATTCTTAACATCCTCCTCATCCTTATAATTCTATCTCCACAAACAACTGAGGCATCTCCGATGTTCCAGTCACACTAGCATACTGCTTCACAATGCAGGCATCACCGATGTTCCAGTCACCACTGCACCATAGTTAAATTATCAGACCCAAACACCCTTCCAGGATGCATTTCAATATCATCCTATTGTGTTTAGACACAACATATAAGAACATCAATATAAATCATTTTCTTTACAATGCAGTCCACACTCTGTTAAAGACTTGTATTACCAACGAACTTTTCCAAATTTCCAAATACCACCAATCTACTTCTTTTGATACCTTTATCACCAACCAAACTTGTTGGTACATGTAAATACCACCAAGATATCCATATGATTTTCCACTTCATTTTTTTTATCTACGTGGAATTTACTTTTTTCCACGTGGATTTATTTCATTTACTAAATAAAAAATATTTCATTTTCACAATACCTATTTTATCTATTTTTCCATTTCATCTTCTTCAACCCACTTCATCTCCATCCTCCATCATTTTCCCCAAATCAAACCTATCTCCATCTTCTTCCATCATTCTAATTGGGTTTTATTACAAGAAAACACCAAACCTTAATAGTTAATAAATCACACGAATTCATAAACATACTCCATTCATAAACATACTCTATACATCTTCTTCCATCATTCTTCCTATAAGTTAGGCTTTTTGTATCTAGCTTCTTGCTAGTTTTTTCTCTTCTCGATAATAAAATCCGCCGTTCAAAAAAATAATAATAATAAATCACACGAATTATAAACATACTCTATACATAAAAGATAGAAAAAATTTCTTAAACGAACTCTTTCTACTAGTACTTTACAAATATAAACCTCGCCTATACATTTTTCTAAAATGAACTTTTCAATATTATACGTCAGATTCCTACCATAATAGTATTTAAACCGTACACGTGTATAACGAATTCCTGGGCGTGGGCGAGGCGAGAACCTAGGCGAATGAGTGTGATGTGCTACGTGTGTACAAGTTTTAAATTTATAAAAGACGATTTACCAATTTTACCAATAACACATACGAGCAAGTGCACTCGTCCGATATAACAAGATTTTGAAGGTAAGTCGAGATCATTCGCAGGGATTTGAGTGAATCTGATTAACAAGTCTAAATCAACTAAGGCAATCCAAAAGCATATGACAACGAAAATAGATATAATGAAATTCAGATGATTAAAAATTACACTTGCTTAAACTCGTTTCTTATCCTTGATTAGTATGATTGTGTTAACCTCTTAACATGTTGGTTATGATAATTGGTTGGTGTACTAATCTATTGCTCTTACAAGTTAAACCTCCGTCAAGATTTTAGTTCATAAAAACAAGCATTAAGTTTAACCAATCAATTCAAGATCAATTCAAGTTTCATAAGTTTACTTTCATAAACTTAAACACAAAAACATCTATTTGCTTTATCAAATTTGCTTAACAAATGGTCAATACAAAAGGTAACCGATTATAGACAAAAGGTTACAATTGATTGTAAACAACTAATCTTACGACATTTTAGATGTTTCCAATCAATCCAACTTGATAATCAAAAAGCGTTCTTATTACAACCACACTTTAGTTTCTTTGTTTAATCAAGAATAATGGGTAAAAACAATAATCCATAGACAAAATGATTATAACTAGTTGAATAACAATAAGTTCTTTTGACCTCTACGATTACTATCAACTAGTCTAACTTGATTAACAAATGTCACTATGAAACTTTAACACAATTGGATCTTAGAATCAACTTGAAATTGAATTAAAACATGTTAACACAATCACAAACTAATCACATGATAATCAACATCATTTAAGCAAGTGTATAAAGAAACTAGCCACTCATAGAAACATAAACATAAACTCAGAACTTTGAACATTAGAAAACATGATCAAGAGTCTTACAATGCTTAGAAGAAGATTACAAATGATGAAGTAATGATTCCTAAAGTATTGGGGTAGACTCCTTGGGGTTTTGATCTCCAAATGTGGTACTTCTGGAACTCCAAACTTTCCTGGACTTCTAAGGACAAATTTGAGAGCTAAGAGCTTTGTTTAATGAGTAGAGAGAGTTGTATTGAAGTGTGCGTCTCATATGCTCACAAGAGGTCTCTATTTATACTAGTTTCAAGGCCTAGGGTATTAATTGCTGAACTTGGCCTCTAAGGAGTTAGGAAGGGACTAGAATACACCAAGGGTAGGACCTAGAATCGTTTGGATACCATGAGGAAGCTTAATGATAAAGAAATGGAAGAGACAGGTCTTCCAACCGGATCGGTCGCATGACCAGCCGATCCGGTTGGTCTTCTAGCAATACCCCAACCGAATCGGTTGTGGGTGGCAACTGATCGGTTGGTCCGTCTTCAAATGTACTTTTTGACCAAACCGATTCGGCTGGTCTTCCTAAGTAACGGAAAATCGACCTTTAACTTTATTCTGACTTGTAGAGCTTGGTTCCTCAATCATCTTGGTCTTCTATGGTACTTGAAATGCTGATTTGTGCTTGACATGCTTCACTGAAACGGGAATCTTCCTTTTATTGAACATTTTTTTACTTTTCCTTACGTTTCCCTGCACTTGGTTATAAATACTAGACAAACATCTTTTGATGCGATTAAGTACTAAAATCATACAAATATAACCAAATAACATATACAAAAGCACACATAACGCTATTGAAAACATGTACAATCTGAGCGTTATCAGAGTGTTTAGGCGAGAACTTTGGGCGTGGTACAGACTATTAACAAGTGTCTAGGCGAATGAGTGTCTAGGCGAGATGTCTGGGCGTGTACAACTAGTTCTGGGTGTGGGCCTGGGCGAGAGGCTAGGTGAGATTGGCGCCAGTAACATGTTTAGGCGTGGGCCTGGGCGAGAGGCTAGGCGAGGAGTTAAGGCGTAGATGCTGGTGAAAATGAGCTTACACCTTGGGTAGAAGCTAAAGTTGCATTTAGAATACAAAAAAGTTATTCATTAAATGTCTTCGGTATCAATGTTGACAGATACCAAGTGGATGATAAACATGCAAGCTATGTTGTTGAACCATAACACGTCAACATCACAGAAATGCTAACAAAGCATTAATTGGTTACCTTGTCAAAGAGCAATTACCGGATCCCAATTAGGAATATAAACCAAAAGATATAATAAAGGATATGGCTGTACGTTTTGGAGTCAATATTTCCTACCAGCAAGCATATAGGGGGTTGCATAAGGGGTTAGAGATGCTTAGGGGTGGTCTTGATGAGTCTTTTGAGAAATTGCCTTATTATTGTCACAATTTAGAAAAGAAAAACCCTGGCTCTGTGACAAATATAAAAGTTGACAACGAAGGAAGATTTGAAATGTTGTTTATTTCCATTGGTGTTGTGGTAAGTTATTAATTCAATAAATTTTTGAAAATTTGCTTTTTTTTTAGCTAACTAAAGTCATATTTTTCATGTTATCACAGATTCGTAGTTTTCGGAATCATTTAAGACCAATGATCATAATCGATGGTGCTCACTTAAAGAGTGACTTCTACAATGGAGTCAATCTTCTAGCTGTAGGTATGGATGGTAACAACTAGATATTACCTATCGCTTATGTTATTTGCCAAGGTGAGGACGGCCCCGGATGGACATGGTTCCTTGAACAGTTGAAGTTTTGCATCGGTGAAAAAGGTTTTACAATCATATCCGATTGACACCCAGGGATCATTCAAGCTGTTAAAAAGGTTTTCCCAAAAGATTTTCATGGTTATTGTTGTCATCATTTAATGATGAACGCCGACATAAATGCTCAAAGATTCAAATGTATATATTGGAAGATGTGCAAGGCGTACACGATCCCTGAGTTCGACGGTTACTTGGCCATGATACAGGTTGCTAGACCTAATGCATATAACAAACTTAAAGATGCACAATATTCAAAATGGTCTCGGGCTCATTGTGTTGCTAATCGTTATAATTACCTAACATCTAATAGTGCAGAGTCCATTAATTCATTAACCCAGAAAGCTCGTAAACTTCCCGTTACAATGCTCATGGAATTGTTTAGAGATCTACTACAGAGGTGGTATTACGAAAGGAGGGAGACAGGAGGTATATTTTTTACTATCATTTCAAAATGTGGTATTATCGAAATGTTTTTATATAAACACTTAATTGTATAGTATTTATTTTTAATTATGTAGATGCTGGTGAAAATGATCTTACACCTTGGGCAGAAGTTAAAGTGGCATTTAGAATACAAAAAAGTTATTCATTAAATGTCTTCGGTATCAATGTTGACATATACCAAGTGGATGACAAAAACTACCCAAGTCAAACTCCCCCAAATAATCACACGATTTATTCATTCACTTCCCTCATTCAATTCCCCATCTTCCTCCATCCTCCACTACTCACTCATTTATTCATTTAAACCACACCCAACTCAATATTTTTATAAAAAGCATACCTTAGGCGATAGACCTTTGTGTGTTTTTTGGTTGATCACTCGCATACTCCAATAATAACTAGTCCTTGATATTCGTTTGTGTGTTTTTTGGCCGACCCACATACCTTTGGCGTGCGTATATGTGACTTTATGTCCGAGTTATCCTCTTTTTTGTGGGGTTCTCTCTTTTGGTTGGCACTTTGTGTTAGTTGCAAATATTTTATTCACAATGGCTGCATGTCCGGTACGTTTTTATATACAAAAGTCAACAATCAATTCGTGTGATTATTTTGTTCTATTTTAGTGGTTAGTTATTAAAACAAGTAGAAGCACATATACAAAAGTCAACAATCAATTCGTGTGATTATTTTGTTCTATTTTAGTGGTTAGTTATTAAAACAAGTGGAAGCACATAATTAGTGATAGAATTGGAAACTCAAATCATTGACATTTTTGTTGTTCGCTTTTTTTGTTTTATAGACTTATGCAGCAGACTTCACCATTCGTAGTCGTTTTAGGTTGTTTAAAAATTTTAGAACCATGCATGGTAGAGATATAGTTGTACGCATGTTTAGGAATCATTGTTTTAGTGATTGGTTAGATGTACCGTATCTTGATCAGGAACCTAATTTAGTTCACGGTATGATTCTTAGACAAGAAGAAGTTAATGAAGAAATTCATAATCAATCTCATATGTTAAGGTTTAATGTAGGTGATTATTATTGCAATTTTGGACGTAAGGAATTTTGTCTAATGACTGGTTTAAAGTTTGGTGCCTATAATCTTAAAGACTTTGAAAACGCGCCTACTCCATTAGTACAACGTATATTCCCTCAAATGTAGTAACACTTTTGGATCTTAAGACATTATTTGACGGTTCTGATTTTTTAAAGTTAGAGGAGCATGATGCTCTTAGGTTGTGTTTAGTCATTTTTTTTGAGTTTATATTGTGTGGTCCGGAACCTAAACATGAGGTTCAAACCTTTTTGTTTATGTTGGTTGAGGATCTCGATGCACTTGATGATTTCCCATGGGGATCATATTGTTGGGTTCCAACGTATTACAGTTTGAGAAATGCAACTTGGATACATATTCCTAAACATCTTAAGATTAATGATAGTAAAGTTAATAGGTTAAGAAACCCCAAAAAGAAGGTACTTAGGGAGGATCAGGGGGATGAAAAGATGGAAGAAGGAAACGGGGATGAAAAAACTGATGAAGAGAAGCTGATTAAGTATACTTTGTATGGTTTTATTTAGGGTTTTAAGGTATGTTTTTTAATTGTTTTTTATTTCTTTTTTTAATATATTTTTAATAATTTTTAGCCTTACAAACTTAATATTTTTTTAGACATAGATTCAAGAGGTAATGCGTGAAAGTAATCGGTTTTGGATAAAGGAGTAAAATGTTATACCTAGGGGCGTCTCTTGGCGTGTTAGAGTCAAGTTTCTTAGAGAGCATTGGGATTATTGTTTTGGCCATAATGACAATGATGTAAGTTATAACACATTAAAACTCAAATATTTTTGGTATATATTTTTTTCGTTATTATACTCTTTATTAAGACTTATAATCATAATTGTAATTTTTTTGTTGCACATAGTTCCAACAACAGGAACTATCTATCCGTGAGACAGCTCTAGAGCTCCAAGCTCCGTTTTGGATAGCTAGTACACAATTTTTTGCTAATACAAAGCCCAATGATGTTTTACCACAAATGCCATTTAAAAAGAGGCTACATAGATGGAAGCCAACACGATTGCGAGCTGCAAAAATGGGCCACAGGCTCCATCTACTACAAACAGACCACCATTGCGAGCTGGAACAAATGGGCCACAAGCTCCATCTACTACAAACAGACCACCAGGTCCACCTTCTTCAAATCGTGATGGTATTAGTTTACAAAAAGTTTTTGACGATATTATGGAGATGAAGAAAATCATCAAGCCGTGCCAGGTAATTTTATTAATAAACCTAGTTTACCTATGTTTCGTTTTATGATTTTAGGCACTATTGACTAATGTATACTTATTCAATTTACAATTTAGCAATTTCCTGCATGGGTGCAACGTGTGAAGGATCTTGAGTCTATACTTGAGCAGAATACAAAGGCTCCCACAAAGACAGATTATAAGGTCGATGTAGATGATCAGATCGATACAGAGGTTCGAGGTGAAGAAGCTTTTGATGTTGGGAAGGATTCTGGTTTTAGGTTCGATGAGTCTCAAGATGCGGGGAATTTTGATTTTGAGCATGTCGGATGGTTGAATTTCGCTCAGACCCCCTCGGAACAATTATGTGTATTTAGCTCACTTGCCCCACGCGAGGATATGGTAAGACTATATATTGTTTTTTTGTGTTTTTTAGCATGTATCATCTTCATATATGTTAATTTGGTTACATTTAATATTTTTCAGTCACCCTCTCTACATGTCAATCATGAGACATCCACCACTTTGTGTGACCCGTATCAGTCGCCATCCGTGCAATATTCTGTTTTTCAAAATGTTTCATCTTCTGTTGATATGGTATGTCTATTTTTTAACTTCCATATTATATGCTATTTTTTAAATGTTTCTTTGTTGAGATAAAAACTTTTGAAATTATAGCTTCCATATAATTTTATTTTATTATTTTTAGCTTCCATATTATTTTTTAATCAATCAATAATAATAATAATAACGTCACTAATATTATATGCTATTTTTTAACTTCCATATTATTTTATTTTTTATAGCAGGTTAAGGTAGATGTACCAAATGAAAAAGAAGTACGGGTTAGGAAGAAATCATCAAATCTAGAAGATCCTTATACCCAACAACCTCCCACTACTCACATTCCCAAACCCCTCAAAGGAAGAAAACAAAAACAATAACCGGTGCATACGGCCCCACACCTCCCAATCTATCCTTTACCATCTCACGTAGTTGTTGGGTTGAATCAACAAAGACCTCTTGTTACTTCTCGTTTTCAAGAGTACTATACATCAGATCATTGTGATTTTGGTGCTTTCCCGTACCTTAAGAATTTTAGGGTTCGTAAAGGTTTTTGGGATAGCATGTTATGTCTTAATCTCCCGAATGGTGATGGTTATTTCGACGATTCGGTATGTCTATTTCCTAAAATATTTATATATAAAAATATACAAGTTGTTTGTTATTTATTTGTATATCTTTATCATTTTTTTATAGCATGTTGAGGCATACTTAAGATATTGTTTCCACAAGTTTGGACATGAAAGTAAATGGGCATGATGCAATTCTTTTTTCATGATATATTTGATTAGAGGTGATGATAAGGTTTTGAAATACGCGAATGGAACATGGTATCCTAAACATTGGAATGATTGTGAAGATGTACGTATTTTTTATTCACCTTTTTCATGATATATTTAAAATATTACATATTTTTCTTTTATATAGCTTTGTAGACTAACTAGTTATAATTATTTTACTTTAGATATACATGTCTATTCTAGATTCTACCTATGGTCATTGGTATCTCTCGGTATTAAACATCCCTTCTGGAAGGTTTTCTTTTTATGATAGCTTAGAGAAGCTAAAGATTTCTAGTAATGTGTACTTTACACATTTTAAAGAAATGTTTGGTGTAAGGTTTCCTTTGCTCTTACGGGTAATAGGATGGTTTGAGGCTAATGGTTTTGATGATACTGGCTATAAGATTACTTTCCATCATCCTGAAAATGTGCCTCATCAGTCTGGGTGTTTTGGAGATTGTGGACCACTAATGTTGATGTTTATGAAGACTCTTTTACATGGTTCTACAATTAACCTAGTTGCTGATACCATTGAACTTGGACGTAGAGCTCGAGAAAGCATGGTGTAGGAGCTATATGATTCTGTAGTTTATTTTGATCCTTCTCTAGTGGATGATGAAGTTACTCCAATTTCTTTGTTGCCCTTCTCTTCTTGATGAAGAAGTTACTCTAATTTCTTTCTTTGGTGCTTTAGTAGTATTTTCTATTTGTTTTACCGAACGATATTTATGGAATTTTTATGTATTTTCGGACATGTTTAATAGTTATCCAAGTGCATGATTTCTAGTTGACAATCAATCTTATTTTTTAAGGAAACACATTTTACTTGCTCTATTAGAACAAGTTACAACATATTTTACATTGCTCTATAAGAACAAGCAAATGAAATATTTGAATAGACTACCTTTATGAGCAAATGAATCTACATCTTAGCAATGAATATGATACACCAAATTTGATAAAAAAAAATATCATGTCAGGATATTCCAAGCCATCAATGTCCACTATTTTTAACATGCTGTATATACTTTAAATTTGCTACCTACCAATTGAATTGAATGATGTCTTAATATTCAATGTAAAAATAGGCGATAAAATGGGCAAATGAATCTACATTTTAGCAATAAATTTGATACACCGAATTCGATAAAAATACCATGTCTGGATATTCCAAGCCATCAATATTTCCTATTTTTAGCATGCTTTATATCTTAAATATGATACATACCAATTGAATGATGTTTTAAAATTCAAGATAAGATAGTCAATGAAAATAGCAAATTCAATATGATACACCAAATTTGATAAAAAAAAATGTCATGTCAGGATATTTCAAGCCGTCAATATTCACTATTTTTAACATGCTTTATATCTTAAATTTGCTACCTACCAATTGGATTGAATGATGTCTTAAATTTCAAGATAAAATAGTCACTGAAAATAGCAATGAATTTGATACATGAAATTTGATAAAAGTGTCGGGTTTTTCCAAGACATCAGAATTTACTATTTTTGACATGTCTTAAATTTTGCAGAACGATGTCCTAAATTTGAAGATGTCTTAAAGTTTAAAGAGTCTTTGAGTATTTAATGTAAAAAAAACATATTTCATAAAAATGTCATGGGCTATCTCTTTTACGACATCTTCTCTATAATGAATATTCACTATTTTTGATGCATTGAATTTTTATTTACTGGTTTGCGTGCTGGCAAATTTAATACACCTGATATGTCCACTTTAGATTCAAAATTTAGATATCATTCAAATTATTTAAGACATGCTCAAATTTCAAGTTTTTCATACATTATTCACATCTTTTTGATACATCGCACTTCTAATATCGAAATGGATATGATTTTAACAAAAGGAAAATTTAGATTGTGCATTGTTAATGGTGATCGTCACTCTAACGTTCTTTTATAAAAAAAATCACTTATAGTAGTTTTAGGCAATACGTCGGGAATAATTTTGCTCTAGATACTAGCGGGGTTATACGCTTATCATACCGTCTTATTTCTGGTGACCAAGTTTACGATATCAACGATGATGAAGAGTTGAGGTATTTCATAAATTTTATTTTATCTACAAATAAAGATCAAATGATATTGTATGTCAATCAGTTTTATCAAACACCACATTTAGATCCTTATCATAGTCAAACTGGCCAACCTTCCCAAACATTTCCATCTCAAACCAATTATCAACCTTGTAATAATTTTTCATATTCTCAAAACATTCAACCTTCTCAAGATTTTCAGCTTTCACAAAATCTTCAGCAACATTAAAATTTTCAAAATTTCATAATATACAATATACTCAAAATATTCAATATTCTCAGAATATTAAATATAATGAATATATCCCATATTCTGAAAATCAACATCATCCTCAAACTGTTGCCAATGGCTACATCCAAGAGTATGACACTCAATACTAAAATTACAACACCCAAAATCAACGATATTTCACTCCACACCATGAAAGCCATTTTAGATCTGAAGCTGATACTATAATAGAAGAGGATGAAGATGCTGATGAAGACGATAAAGTTGAAATTGGATATAATCCGAACATTGATATTGATGATGAAGAGGAAGAAGAGGATGTTAGTGAAGTTCAACATGGGAAGAGACACAGATGTTTTAATGACTGGCAAAAATATACTTTTAAGCACATGCCAGGAGATTTTTTAGCAACACCAATTTTTGAAGCCAAACCAAGAAATTCAAAAATTAATGATTCTTCAAAACTTGTTTTTTTAGGATGTTGGTTTAATTCAAAAGATGAATATGTATTGAAAATAAGTGAAAAATGTTTTTTAGATGGTTATGAATACAAAGTTAAAAGAAACATCCTCAAACATTTAATGTCTATTGTGTGGTGGAAAAATGTTTATGGAAAATACATTGTGGAAGTTATAAGGGTAGTACGATGTTTGTTACAAAAAAATTTGTAGACAACCACACTTGTCCAAGAACCATAACACGTCAGCATCACAGAATGCAAACAAAGCATTAATTGGTTACCTTGTCAAAGAGCAATTAGCGGATCCCAATCGGGAATATAAACCAAAAGATATAATAAAGGATATGGCTGTACGTTTTGGAGTCAATATTTCCTACCAAGAAGCATATAGGGGTTGCATAAGGGGTTAGAGATGCTTAGGGGTGGTCCTGATGAGTCTTTTGAGAAATTGCCTTATTATTGTCACAATTTAGAAAAGAAAAACCCTGGCTGTGTGAAAAATATAAAAGTTTACAACGAAGGAAGATTTGAAATGCTGTTTATTTCCATTGGTGTTGTGGTAAGTTATTAGTTCAATAAATTTTCGAAAATTCGCTTTTTTTTTTAGCTAACTAAAGTCATATTTTTCATGTTGTCACAGGTTCGTAGTTTTTGGAATCACTTAAGACCAATGATCATAATCGATGGTGCTCACTTAAAAAGTGACTTCTACAACGGAGTCAATCTTCTAGCTGTAGGTATGGATGGTAACAACAAGATATTACCTATCGCTTATGGTATTTGCCAAGGTGAGGACGGCCCCGGATGGACATGGTTCCTTGAACAGTTGAAGTTTGCATCGGTGAAAAAGGTTTGACAATCATATCCGATCAACACCCAGGGATCACTCAGGCTGTTAAAAAGGTTTTCCCAAAAGCTTTTCATGGTTATTGTTGTCGTCATTTAATGATGAAAGCCGGCATAAATGCTCAAATATTCAAATGTATATATTGGAAGATGTGCAAGGCGTACACGATCCCTGAGTTTGACGGTTACTTTGCCATGATACAGGTTGCTAGACCTAATGCATATAACAAACTTAAAGATGCATAATGGTCTCGGGCTCATTGTGTTGCTAATCGTTATAATTACCTAACATCTAATAGTGCAGAGTCCGTTAAACTTCCAGTTACAATGCTCATGGAATTCTTTAGAGATCTACTATAGAGGTGGTATTACGAAAGGAGGGAGACAGGAGGTATATTTTTTACTATCATTTCAAAATGTGGTATTATCGAAATGTTTTTATATAAAACACTTTATTGTATAGTACTTATTTTTAATTATGTAGATGCTGGCGAAAATGAGCTTACACCTTGGGCAGAAGCTAAAGTGGCATTTAGAATACAAAAAAGTTATTCATTAAATGTATTCGATATCAATGTTGACAGATACCAAGTGGATGATAAATTGTGTCATTTAATTGTGGTGTAATGGCAGTTTTTGTTAATTGGGGGAGTTGGAGTATACGAGTTTGAGTTTGATTTTGGGGTTTGTTTGGTTTGATTTGAATTGGCATATATAGCAACCAACACATCTCAAAGGATATTGTCTTCTAAATGTGTCTTGTAGATGCGTTTTTGTTTGTGGAGCTAGAAAGTAGACGAACTAAATGAAATCAAAGGTCGATGCCATTTTTGTGCTTTGAAGCCTTATGTTGCCTCCTTCTCGCATACATTTTAATAAGCAATGGAAATAACACTAGTCTTGGGTTTTGGTTTGTGTTTGCAACTAGTCTCATAAAACATGCTTTTTGGTATATGCTATGGTTGTGACATGTTTATAAAAGTGTTAAAACTTTGGTATGTGGGGCAACGGAAAACGAGTCTCATAAAACATGCTTTTTGGTATATGCTATGATTGTGACATGTTTATAAAAGTGTTAAAACCTTAGTATGTGGGGCAATGGAAAACGAAAATGACATGTTTTGGTCATTTTGGTAAGAGTAAATTACATAAATGGTCACTGTGGTTTGTTCATTTTTTCACATTTAGTCACTGAACTTTTTTTTGACAAAGTCAGTCATTAAGGTTTCAATTTCGTTACATAAATGGTCACTGTGGTTTGAAACTTCAGTGACCATTTATGTAACGAAATGGACTGAATTTGTAACGATTTGAAACTTCAGTGACCATGTATGTCAAATAAAAAGTTCAGTGACTAAATGTGAAAAAATGGACAAACCATAGTGACCATTTATGTAATTTACTCTTTTGGTAAAGTATAGGAAAAAAGTTCACTTTGGTAATATCACTGTTTATATGATTCATTTTGGTAATTTGCTTTAAAATAAAAGATAACCCATTTGCAACCTTAAAAAGTTTAATACTATCTAACTAATGAAACATATTCTTTCATTTTACTTTCCCAAACTCAGCCACCCACTTTCATTTCTTCAAAACCAAAAGCCGATCACTTTTTTTTATCCTCGCACACTTAAACAAAGATAAAGTGGTGACGAAAATTATTGGGTATTTATAGTGGTGGTTAAGAGGATTTGATGACGATGCGAAAATTGTTGATTTTGTTTTGATATAGATGACAATCTGGAAGTGGTGATTAAGAGGATTTATAATGGGGTTATTTATAGTGAAGTTGTGGGTTTTAATATTTCGAAAACCAAAAAGGAGTTAACTAGAGATGATATGTGATTGTGGGTTTTAAGTTATGAAAATGATGTTAATCCATATTTCTAATTTAATTTAATTACAAGTGGCAAGTGATACTTAGGTGGAAAAAAATATTTATAATTTAATATAACTGGTAAAAATATGATGACGCGTAGGTATTTTGTACTTGGAAACCTGCTATAGCTCGGTAAGGCTGGACGCAGTCGTGACCCAGGTCACCGAGTGTCACATCAGCTTTCTCTCTCTGGCGACGAGACACGACCAAGTTGTCACAGTCGATGACCGACCTTTTTTTTTTTTTTTAATTCAAACATTTTAAACAACAAATTTAAATTCATTAAAATTAAAATAAATGATAAGGATTTAAAAGGTACACTTTTGAGGGGTCATTTAAGCTATTAATTGATAACTTTTGTATCCGTTATTACTTAATTTCGTTCCTTTTCACTTTTTAGGTCTCTTGAAGGAAAATTGCTGGAATGACACTTATTCGGATGAAAAGGCGCGAATATACAAAGAAAATGGCCAAAGTCAAGAATCGAGACACTCAAGCTGCTGAAACTGAAGGGGACGGCGTCAGGTTCTATTTGTGACGCCGTCGCGATATATGTTGTGACGACTCAGTAGCCAAATTGCTTATTTACAAGTGACGGCATCAGGTTTTAAAAGAGTAGGGCGTCGCAGCTCAGACGGCCTAGATTTGATCCAGACGGCGTCAGAGACTGAAGGCGACGACGTCACAGTAATAAGGTGATGCCGTCACGATGATAACGTGGCCAAGACGAAACCCTAATAACGGTGACCCAACGGCGTCACAATTAAAGAGTGACGCCGTCGCAGTTGTAACATTATATATAGAATCCAAATTTTTCAGTTTTTAGGGAGGTAGTTTTGTGGAGTAAAAACCTAAACCGAACCAAGGCTGTCTTGTACAGTATTTTAGGGTTCCATACCCTATTTTACATCAAGATAAGTGTTTTACTTCATTAATTCAATTATGTCTTCAATTGATTGTGTGTATGCTTGCATATTTTCCATGTCCGGCTAATTTGCTTGTGTGTTTGCTTAGGTAATATGAAACCTAGTTATTGAATATTGATTGGTTGTCTCTTATCTTAATTTTTATTGACCTAGTATTGCGATAGGTCATCCGTTGTGTCATTAATGCTTGATTAATCTTTGTTGAACCTTAGCATATAGTTACTAGGGGAATTGTAGGCTAAACATCCAAAGAATACCTTAGTGTTAAGTTTATGAATCCTAGAGATTTCGTAATCATTAACCGTTGGTAGCTTCAAAGAGTTAGGGATAAACGCATACCCTACGACCTTAGACACACAACGCGTTAAGAATAAGGACGTGACAATTCAACCATCAATAGGAGATAACTAGGGAGTAATAAAACCTAAGTAAATACATTTTTAATCATCATACGAGCACACAACAATTAGACATAGACTACACTCACCTTAGGATTAATTAGATTAGATAATAGTAGAGTAATCGGTAGAAATACCAACCCCCCAAATCCAATACCCCGAGATTCGTAATTTCCATTTCCTAAAAAAACATAAAAAAGCTAAAAAATAATCTTCCTCAACCCCAACCTTAGCGTAGTAATTTCTCACTAGCATTCCTATTCCCTTAGAGAACGATATCAATACCCGTGGCTTACCCTAATACTACACTAAAGCGATTAGGTTCACTGCCTAGGGTGTTATAAAACTTGCTCGACGAAAAGGAAGTTCCTTTGACCCCGAACGCGCTGCGTAAGCGTATCAAGTTTTTGGCGCCGCTGCCGGGGAATATAATAGCTAGTTAGGAGTTCACCTCGTTTAGGTTTCCTTGCTTGATTCCTATCAAGTAAGATTTTTTTCCATTTTTAGCTTCCTCGTAGTCTATCCCCCTTCTTCGTGACCTTTGTTCATAATCCCATTACTTTTCATCATGGAAGGTGATAATCAACCACCACTCGACAACCCACCACCAAATAAATCACTTTCACTCAAAACCCAACCCAATGACCAACACAACCGCCGAAGCCGTTATGTTAGTAGAAACAACGACCTCCAGGATTTAAAAAAGGTATTTGATAGTACAATTAGGGATGCTGTTGAGAAGGTGGTTAGCGCTTCAGTTGTTGGATCTATGATTAGCAGTAGTTCGGATAATAGTTTAGAGAGTAAAAATGAGAATGAGGAAGATAGTGCTTACTTCAACCTTTACCCCACTAAGGAGGAAGTTGCATACCACCAATACATAGTCGACAATCCTCGATCACCCATCATTAGGATATGCCCAAAGATTAGGAGAGGAAATCGTTGGAACATTAAAATCCCTTGTATGATTGGCTATAGGAATGTTGAGCATGCTTACATAGATACGGAATCTCCCATTAATGTGATGTCATCAGCCGTTTACAATGACATCATGAATGAGCGACTTAAGATTAGGAGAGACCTTAAATATCCAGGTGGGGTTTGCAATTTTGTGGGAAGAGTCAAGGATGTACATGTCTTTATAGGAAATTTCACTTACCTAGTTGATTTTGTGGTCCTAGAAGATGTAGGGTGCGTCATTGACTATAGTTTATCCCAGGTTGTGTTAGGAAAACCGTTTGTTGAAAAATCTAAATTAAGCTATAACAAATCCGAAGGAAGAGTTAGATTTGTGAATGGGAACGATGAGATCACTTATAGGATGCCTTGGAAGATGAGCGGATATGGCTCTTGGTCCATTTATGAACGAGACAACATTAGAGCTTTTGAGGAAAAAAGCGAAGACGATGTTGAAAAAGGTATGCCCTTCATGTGGGAGAAAAGGAGACTTTAATATAGGGATTGTTTGACCCTTGGACCTAGGTATAGAGTAGATGAGAATTTCGTCAACATGATAGAATTCTCATTGAGGATGAAGAACGAGACCACGTAGGGGCACGACTTCGAGTCTAGCTACAAGACTCATAAATAAAAAAAAAGCGCTTCGTGGGAGGCAACCCATGCTTAATTGTTTGCTTGTTTGTGTCAAATATCTTTTTAATGATTGTTTATTCTCATGTTTAAATTTGTAAAAATGCTTTATTTTGTCTTTAACCTCGTCTTAATTACATATAAAGGTATTTTACATAATGGATAAGTGTAGGGAGGATTACACGCGTTTTCAAAAGAAACGTGAACATGAGAATTTCAATTAATTAAAAGATATAAATGTGTGTTTGTTCGAGTCAAAAGCTTGTATCGAGTCATAATGGATGTTTTTGCAGGACTTTTCTAGATTCTAAAGATATAAATTTTCCATAATTTTTTCCAGAAAATCGCAGACCAGTTTCTGTCAGGATAACCTGACGGCGTCAGGATC
Organism: Chrysanthemum makinoi; assembly: GCA_910596185.1. Taxonomy (NCBI): domain Eukaryota; kingdom Viridiplantae; phylum Streptophyta; class Magnoliopsida; order Asterales; family Asteraceae; genus Chrysanthemum; species Chrysanthemum makinoi. The sequence goes on from OU343219.1 coordinate 6,071,824, forward strand.
GCAACCTGACTGCGTCAGGAGGAGCAGAAACAACTTCTAACTTTTTCTCGTTTTCTGAGCTACTTATTAATTTTTGGAATTTTCCAGGTCTTAATTTTTCAGAAAATCTGTAAACATCCATTCCACAAGCATTATATCCTAGTTTAGTACAGTCTTGTATATAAATTGTTACCGCCAATTTTACACGAAGGTTTCGTTTGTTTTCTTCAAGTGTGCAGGTTTAATTTATCAAGAAGATGATACAAAATATTGGAAGGAGCTTTTTCACGCATAACATTCTTCTTGAAGAAAGATTTAACAACTACTTCACACGGACCCTATCGAGCTAATCAGGGGAGTATTAGTTTCTTTCGTTTTTAATTACCTTATATTATCATAACTTTGATACTTTCGGGGAACATTTGGGACAATGTTCAGTTTAAGTGTAGGGAGGGAAAATAAAACGGGAACTTTGAAACTATGCTTATCCTTGACTATTTGCTTTGTCCAATTTCATTTGCGTAATAAACCATGAGAAATATCGGTTAGGGTAATTTTGACACCAAATTTAAAATTTTTCATGACATGTAGGAGTGGGCCATTAGTCTTAATAAAGCGTCTCACGGATAGGAAGTTATATGACTAGCACAAAAACCCTTTACCACCTAAATTCCACCCAAAATGTGAGGATCGCCCTTAGATTAGTAGGAATTAATGCATTCATCTTTAATGCTTAGAGTGTGAACCGGTAGTATAATAGATTCTAGAACTTGTTTTGTGATGCATCCCGAGATCGCTAGTAAGACTACACTTGTGTAGTTAGGAATAACTAAATGATAAGAGGCATTAGGATAACCCTTGTTTGATACTCGTAATATAATTACTTCTTCTACATCGGTTGAGTAATTCCCCCACACCCTTGCGTTGTACTCACTTTTAGTACATGATACCCCTAGTTAACCCCTCAAAGCCTATCCTTTTCGCGGTTCTCGTGATGTTTCGATTTCTGGAATATCAATGAAGAGCATTGTTTACACTCCACCCCCAAATGTACACCCAAATCGCCTTAGCCTACCTTGTATGCACTCACTTTTAGTGCATTATTTGTTGGAAAATTTAGTGTACTTGTGAGATTGTTCACACCTGGTTTTGGGTAAGGAGGTACGGAGTGTACACCCATGAGGTCCCTGAACACCCTGACTCTACTCAATAGTGGTTTGTACTACTAGTGTATTGGTTACTACTGATAATGTAGCAACTGATGGTTCCTACTGGTAGTGTTATGGTTCCTGCTGCTAGTGTAATGGTTCCAGCTGGTAGTGTATGGTTCTGCTGCTAGTATAATGGTTCCTACTTGTAGTGTTGCAGTGATTAATTTGTATGACTTTGACTCATTTAAGTGGTTATGACTGCTTTATGACCACGTTTAATTGGTCATGTAACCACTATTCCTATGATAATGGAGGCTTATTATGGGTGATTAATTGTCCGTTAATCACACATAATGTCCATTGATTAGGAGTGAGTATTCTCTACTATAAATAGAGATTCAAAAATTTGATGCGCTCCAGAACAGTCAAGCTTTATCACACAAGCCTGCCACTTGTGAATGGCAGACCGTAACAAGCTTAAAACGGCTCAGGAACGAATGCAATGAAGATCTGAGGAGTATAGGGTCTCCCCGGGTCGTTATGTCCCAGCGAGCTATGCAATGGATTATCAAACGTATAGTGATCGGGAGATTTGAACGGAAAAGAGGATTGGAATTATGATTATAACTACAAAAAAAGCCAACAAATAACAACGGCTTAAATGCAAATTAAAGGAAATTAAAAAGATAAAATCTATTAAATAAACGCTATCACTATAATTAAAATGATGAACGTTTAAAACTTAAAACTAAAAACTTACGTTTAAATAAAAATTACGTAAACGCACAAAATAAAAAGTGAAATCTAAGAAATAAAAGTCCTAAAAATATGAAAATGATATTTTTACAATCCTAATGATAAAAGAAAATTTTAAGAAAAATAAAATTATTTTTATAACTATTTATCTAATTATTATTAATTAAAACTATTTTTAACTATTAAATAATTAATTAAAATACAAGAAATTAGGAAATAAAGCTAGAAAAATAAAATTATGAATTGGAAAAGTCTAAAATATCAAAATAGAATTTTCAAAACTATTTTTGTATTTTTCTAATTATTTTTCTATTTTTTATGAATTTTTAAACTATTAAAAACTAATTAAATTGCTAAAAATTACAAAATAAACTATGAAAAATATGGAAAATTACCTTTTTTACTTTTTATATTTATCTAAACCTAAGAAAATTGAAAAATTATTTTTTAGAAGCTTTTCTTAATTTTTTGTATTAAATGCTATTTAAAATGCTTAAAACTAAATAAAATACAGAAAAATAGCAAATCAACTTGGAAAAATCTGAAAATTTCAGGAAAACTCTAAAATAATATTAGGAATCTAGGAAAATTGGAAAAACAAGTGCTTATGTGGATGAATTTGAAACTGCTATGGAAGTGCTTATTGAAATAAGCACTTGATTAAGCAAATGGAGTCCAAAGGCTACCAAACTGATAATGAAGCTCTAATAAGCTAAATTAACCAAAATGCAATGAGTTTTAACAACCCTAGACCTCTGATTTGCAGGTAAGCACAGATTTGATGATTTGAGTGTTTTGCTTAAAAACAGTTAGATGGTACCCACTTTGGACACAAGCACAATCAACACAATAAGCTAGAAAGGAAAAACAAAAGTTGAAACTAACACTAGACCTGGCTAAGACCAAATGTACCAAAAAGCAGACTATGATAAGCTCTAATAAGCCCTGTGCCTAAGCTGCAATTTCTGAGAAAAGCTCAGTGTTAACTGAGCCTGTGGTGCAGGGCAGTTTTGGCCTAAGAGAAGAGCTTGTTTGGAGCTTTTGCAAAAATTGTAAAATTATACTAAAATGCTAATGAGTAACAAGACCAGGTCAAGTTTCTAAAATGCCAAGATTCACTTGATAAGTCCAAAAAATAAGCTCATGAAAATTCCTTGTAACTGACCCCAAAACAGACTTTTGCTATTTTTGACTTTTGAAGATATAGAAGAACTTTGACTAAAATGGACTTTGAATCCAATTTTAAGACTGATGTTGATGTTATTTGATGTAATGAACCCAATGCAATTACTGTTAATGAAGTCTAAACACAAAACAAGGATTTGCCAATCCTAAAATTACAACAAGGATGTTAAGAATGATTAAGTGCAATTTTGACTTTTAGCACTAGCAGACCCAATTTAATGACCAAAATGAGTTCAAATATACTTAAGAAACATGATCCAACAGAACTTAACTACTGAATAGACCTCTGAGACAGATAATTCAGCAGAACCAAACACCCTTTTAACTATTATTTTGTAAACTAAACTTATACTAATGACTAAACAGGCTTGTAATTATGATCAAACTCACTTTAAATAACTAAAATACTGCTATGAGAACAAGTTTCAACAGATTATAACTACAAATGCCTTACATGCAAGAATTTGAGAAATTCACTTACAAAGATCCAAACCACAATGGCTAGCCATTACTGAAACAATGGACCACTAACCTATCCAAACCCCTATCCTAGCTCAATATCAACCCCCTTCCATGTCTGCTTCACCCATTGACCAAATCTGCAACATATTTGCCCCTGTTTGACTTCTGTTGACCAAGAATCAAAATGAATGCAAACTTGAATTTGAGCTTGTAAAAAGTTGTAATAGTCTCACATAAACCTGTTTGAGCTTAAAATTTAGCTAATAAAAGCTTGTAAATAAGACTTTGACATGGAAACTTTCAACAAGAGACATTAATGGTGAATTTTGAACATAAACTGATTTTGATGCTTGAAATTGATTGCAATACACTTGAATACTTATGTTTAATACAATTTAACAAAATAATACAAGTATTACCTTTGAATTGACAACTTAATATAAAACGACATAAGAAAAGAAAATAAAAACTAGTAGACTCTCATCCTTGCTTTCCTTTGCCTCTCTTTTATATCCAATCTCATTTTCTCTCACTTCTGATGAAATCCCACCAATCCTAGCCATTGGTTGGCTCAAAATAATCACAACCGTTCAAAATGGGATTTTGGCGCCAATTTTGGGTGTTTGACAAATGGGGTTGAGTGAGAGGTTAGGGAAGCATTAATTGAAGTTTGGAGGCTTGCTAAGGAGGAGGGGACATGGTGAACTGGGATTGAGGAGGGGGGATGGGGTGTTGCTGAGTTGCAGGCTAGCAGGTGAGATGGTGGACTTTTGGCGGGGTGGAGATCTTTGACTAGATTTTGACCACAGGTTATTAATAGATGGGGGGTTCACAATTCATATGACAGGGGGCCAAAGGTTGAGCAGGGGTCCAAAATTAAGTGAAAGGTTAATAATACATAGGGACTTAATGTGTAAATGCTGAAACTTGAGGGGCCTAAGCTGCCAATTCATCAAACTTGTTTCAAGGGACCAAAAGTGACACTCTCAAAAAGTGTAAGGACCAAAATTGCCATTTTGCAATTTTCCAAGGGCCATTTCTGCCAAATTTCAAAGTTGAAGGACTAAACTTGTAATTTCTCAAACTTTTTATATTTTTCACCAAAGGACTAAATTTGACAACTTTTGATTTTAAAAGGACCTTTGGTGACTTTACTTTTGAAATTATGTGCTCAGGGACTATTTTTGACAATTTTAGAAACTTGGGGGACTGAAACTGCCAATTATGCAAACTTTGCTCATTTTTCATCTGATTTTAAACATTTTGCATCTGAAACATATAAAATGAAATTTTGGAATATTTTCAGTATTTTGATGCATTTCTGAGCATTTTTAGACGTTTTGCAGTTCAGATTTGACTAAAAATGATGAGTATTTACACACTCATCAATGGTTTTCATCAGCATGGATATACTGAGAAACACACTGGAAAAAGAACAATACCAGGAGAAACAAACAAAAGGCTAAACACTTATAAGCGCAAGAGTTATTGAATTGTGCCTAATTCTATAACTACATTTGGTCTTATCCCAAGTAGATATTCGTGTAACCCAGGCATTAGGGTCGAATAGTTTACTTTGGAAAGTGATTACACGATTCCAAGTGATATCCGGTAACCACCTAGTGGTATTGCTACTGACATTGATTATCTTACCCTGTTCTGGGAGCTTACACACCAACAATCAAAGTAAACTATTTGTCATAATCAATGGCTGCTGCTGCAATGAAACACATTGCTTCAAACTTTGTCAAGCTTGATAAGTTTGAAAGGGTGGACTTTAGGAGATAGCAGAAGAAGATGCACTTCTTGATTTCAAGCATGAGTTTGGTCTATGTTCTTACCACACCTATTCCTGATGATGGGGATGACGCTACTGTGAAGCAGATCAAGAGAATGAGCAAATGGGAGAATGATGACTACATTTGCAGAGGTCTAATTCTCAATGGTATGTCTGATTCTCTATTTGACATTTATCAGAACTTTGAATCTTCCAAATATCTATGGGATTCATTGGATTCTAAATATATGGCTGAGGATGCATCAAGTAAGAAGTTCCTTGTAAGTAATTTCACAAATTACATAATGACTGATTCAAGACCAGTTATGGAACAATACAATGAACTTCTTGGAATACTTGGAAGGTTTACACAACACAATATGCACATGGATGAGGCTATTTCAGTCTCTTGTGTCATTGACAAACTCCCTCCTTCTTGGAAAGATTTCAAGCATACCTTGAAACATAAGAAAGAGGAGTTAACTCTGGTTGAGTTGGGCAGTCATCTGCGCATTGAGGAATCTCTCAAAGTACAGGATAATGACAAGCCAAAGAGTAGCAATGCTACTGATGCATCTGTTGTCAATATGGTGGAACATAACAACTCCACCAGGTACAATGACAACAAAGGAAAACGTAAACATCATGACAACACAAGGGCATATCCTACCAAGAAGGCAACACCTACTTGTTGGAAATGTGGCAAATCTGGTCACATTAAAAAGGATTGCAAAGGTGTTAAGGTTGGTGGTAAAGCCAATGGATCAGGCAATAATGGTTCAGGGAGTGGTGGTTCTTCCAACTTACTGAAAGGTCAGAATATGGTTAATAAGTCTTTTCAGATTTATTATGTTACATATGTATCTGAATCTCATTATGTGTAGGATGATGATGTTGCGTGGTGGGTTGACTCTGGTGCAACAATTCATGTGTGTAAAGATAGAAGCTGGTTCAAGACTTATGAGTCACTGAATGATGGTTCTTTTCTTCACATTGGAAATGAGTCAACGACCCAGTGCATGGTTGTGGTTGTGTAGATCTTAAATTTAGTTCTGGAAAGATTGTAACTTTGTTTAATGTTATTCATGTTCCTGATATAAGGAAGAACTTGGTTTCAAGTAGTGTTTTGAATAATCATGGATATAAACAAGTTATTAAGTCTGATAAATTTGTTTTGTCTAAAAGTGGTGTTTTTATTGGTTTTGGCTATTTATGTAACCAAATGTTCAGGCTTATTATTGTCACTGATAGTGTTAATTCAGCCTTTATGACCACCTTTGACCTGACTGACTCTACCCTTTGGCATGCTAGACTTGGCCATGTACACTATAAAAGAATGCAAGATATGTCTAAGGATGGGTTAATCCCAGTATTTGACATGGACACTGAAAAGTGTAAAACTTGCATGTTGACCAAGATAACCAAGAAACCTTTTCAGGGTGTTAGTCGTGAGACTAAGCTCTTGGAGCTTATACACAGTGACCTGTGTGATTTGCATGCCACTCCCTCTTTGGGGAATAAGAAGTACTTTGTAACAATTATTGATGATGCTTCTAGGTTTTGTTATGTCTATCTGTTACATTCCAATGATGAAGCATTAGATAAATTCAAAGTGTTTAAAACTGAAGTTGAATTACAACTTGGGTATTTGATCAAAAGATTAAGGACTGATAGGGGAGGTGAGTACATGGATACTCTGTATTTTCAGTCTGTTGGTATAATCCATGAAACAACTGCCCCTTATACTCCTCGACAAAATGGCATTTCGAAAGGAAAACAGGGTCTTGAAGGAGATGGTTAATTCCATGTTATCCTATTCAGGACTGAGTCAAGGGTTCTGGGGTGAAGCTATGTTAACAGCTTGATATTTATTAAATAGGGTTCCCAACCAAAGGAACAAGGTTACCCCTTATGAACTTTGGACTAAAAGGAAACCCAACCTGAGCTATCTCAGGGTTTGGGGTTGTAGGGCTGTTGTAAGACTCCCTGATCCAAAGCTGAAAACTTTGGGTGAAAGAGGCATTGACTGCATCTTTGTTAGATATGCTGAGAATTCCAAGGCTTTTAGGTTCTATGTTATTGAACCTAATGAATATGTTTCAGTTAACTCCATAATTGAATCAAGGGATGCAAACTTTGATGAGAAAAGATTCTCATCAGTCCCTAGACTAAGTCAGAGGATTCCTAATGGAACTCATGACACTGGTGTATCAGAGGTCCCTGATGAAGTACCATCAGAGGTCCCTGATGAAGTACCATCGAGGTCCCGATGAGGTTGTGGTTCAACAACCGAACCTATGCTCGAAAGAGCAAAAGGGTCAGGACTCCAAAGTCATTTGGACCTGAGTTTCAAATATATTTAATTGAAGGAATAAGGGATGAGGTCTCTGACCAATACTCCTATTGCTTCATTGTTGAGGATGATCCCAAAACATTTGAAGAAGCAATGAAGTCCCAGGATATTGCTTTCTGGAAAGAAGCAATCAATGATGAGATGGATTCCATCATGGGCAACAACACTTGGGTGTTGGTTGATCTACCACCTGGTTGCAAACCTCTGGGTTGCAAATGGATTTTCAAAAAGAAAATGAAGGTAGATGGAACTATTGAAAAGTTCAAGGCTAGACTAGTCATTCAAGGCTTTAAACAAAAGTCAGGAATAGACTATTTTGATACTTATGCCTCTGTAGCTCGTATCAGTACCATTAGATAGCTGATTGCTTTGGCATCAATTCACAATCTGATTATTCATCAGATGGATGTGAAGACAGCTTTCCTGAATGGTGAATTGGATGAGGAGGTTTATATGAACCAACCTCAGGGCTTCATCTTGCCTGGCAATGAAAACAAGGTGTGTAAACTGATTAAGTCTCTTTGATAAGGTTTTAAAATGTACCTTTTTTAGGGGTCGTTTAAGCCCTTATTTGATCACTTTTGTATCCGTTATTGCTTAATATCGTTCATTTTCACTTTTTAGGTCTCTTGAAGGCAAATTGCTAGAATGGCACTTATTTGAACGAAAAGGCGCGGATATACGAAGAAAATGGCCAAAGTCAAGAATCGAGACACTCAAGCTGCTGAAACACAAGGGGACGGCGTCAGGTGTTATCTGCGACGCCGTCAGAGCACATGTTATGACGATACAGTAGCCAAATTGCTTATTTTCAAGTGACGGTGTCAGGCTTTAAAGAGTAGGGTCGCAACTCGACGGCCTAGATTTGATCCGACGGCGTCGAGCGAAGAGGACGGCGTCACAAGAATAAGGTGACGCCGTCGCAAGACTAACGTAGCAAAGATGAAACCCTAATGACGGCGACCCGACGGCGTCACAAATCAAATGGTGATGTCGTCGCGATTGTAATCATATATATAGAATCCGAATTTTTCATTATTCAGTGTGTAGTCTTTTGGAGTAAAAACCTAAACCGAACCAAGGCTGTCTTGTACAGTATCTTAGGGTTTCAAACCCTATATTACATCAAGATAAGTGTTTTACTTCATTAATTCAATTCTGTCTTCAATTATTTGTGTGTATGCTTGCATGTTCTCCATGTCCGGCTAATTTACTTGTGTGTTTGCTTAGGGAATATGAAACTTAATTATTGAATATTGATTGGTTGTCTCTTATCTTAATTGTTAATGATCTAGTAATGTGATAGGTCATTCGTTGTGTAGTTAATGCTTGATTAATCTTTGTGAACCTTAGACTATAACACCTAGAGAAGTTGTAGGCTAAACCATCCGAAGAGTACCTTAGAGTTAGAGTCTATAATTCCTAGAGATTTTGTAGACGAGACCCTTTGGTAGTTTCAAAGAGTTAGGGACAAACGCATACCCTACGACTTTAGACACACAACGCGATTAAGAATAAGGACGTGACAATTCAACCATCAATAGGAGATAATTAAGGAGTAATAAAACCTAAGTAAACACATCTTTAAACCATTATACGAGCACACAATAATTATACATAGACCACATACACCTTAGATTAGATAAGTAGACAAGTAGAGTAATCGGTAGAAATACCAACCCCCAAATCCAAACCCCGAGATTCGTACCTTTCAAATTTCTAAAAAACATAAAAAGATAAAAAATAATCTTCCTCAACCCCAACCTTAGCGTAGTAACTTCTCACTAGCATTCCTATTCCCCTAGAGAACGATATCAATACCTGCGGCTTACCCTAATACTACACTACAACGATTAGGTTCACTGCCTAGGGTGTTATAAAACTTGCTTGAAGAAAAGGAAGTTCCTTTGACCCCGAACGCGCTGCGTAAGCGTATCAAGTTTTTGTCGCCGTTGTCGGGGAATAGAATAGCTAGTTAGTAGTCCACCTCGTTTAGGTTTCTTTGCTTGATTCCTATCAAGTAAATTTTTTCCCATTTTTAGCTTTCTCGTAGTCTATCCCCCTTCTTCGTGACCTTTGTTCGTAACCCCATCACTTTTCATCATGAAAGGTGATAACCAACCACCATTCATTAACCTACCACCAAATGACCCGCCAAGAGCCCGTACTCTAGGTGAATACTCGAGACCAAGCCACCTAGGCTATAGGAACACCATTGAGCTTCCCGACCAAGCCCAAACTACGGCCTTGCGATCCGACACCATCCGGTTGGTGCAAAACGGATGTGCATTCCATGGACTTCGTTCCGAAGATCCTAATCAGCATCTTAAGGATTTCCTTAAAATTGTCGATTCCATCGACCTTGATGCTACTACTCGGGAGACCACGCGTCTGCGTCTCTTCCAATTCTCTTTACGGGACCAAGCTAGTAATTGGCTTGAGCGACTTCCCGCCGGCTCCATCTCAAGTTGGGATGATCTCACCTCGCTTCCTTGCTCAATTTTTCCCACCGGGGAGAACCACTAAGCTTAGGAATGACATCTTGATGTTCCAACAACGTCAAGGTGAATCTCTCTACGAAGCATGGACCCGATTCAAGGACTTACTCCATAAAGTCCCTCATCATGGCATTGATCTTTGGCTCCAAGTTCAAATCTTCTATGATCATGTAAACTTCCTCACTAAGCGATCCATTGACCAAGTGGCCGGTGGAAAACTTAGTGATCTCACCGCGGAAGAATCGTGGGGTATAATAGAGGACCTTGCTCTCTATGACAACGAAAGTTGGAATGACCCCCGTGAGTTGCCCAAAACCGTTAAGGCAATCTCCTTTCCTTCCCTTGACTCACAACCTTCCGACCGTAGGATGATCAAGTTAAATTCCTAATGAGTTCCTACGAAAATCCTAAGTCTTCACATCAAGTGAATAAAATCACTCTACCTTGTGAGTTATTTAGTGGTCCCCATGACACTCGTGATTGCACAGGACTCCCCGAACAAGCTTTTGCGGACTACGCCTCCACGCGTACCGACGGAGCGGGAGAGAAGTGGTACACTTTTAAGCCCGAACAAAACAACTTAGGAAACTCTTACAACCCCTCATGGAGAAATCACCCTAACCTTAAGTGGAACCAAAACTCAAGCACACCCCAAAGCTCATCTAGTCCACCTAATAGGTTCAATTCTCTAAACACCGGGAACCCCACTAATCTTGAGGCAATTGCATCTAGATTCATATCATCTCAAGAAACTCGATTGACTAAGCTTGAAGTCGATTTTAAGCAAAGACAAGGCGAGATGACAAACAAGCTCGATGCCCTCTTAAAAGCCTTTAATGACCGGGACATTGGAGCACTCCTAAGTGATACTATAAAGAACCCAAAAGTGAGTTCGATTTCATCGACTTCATGTTCTTTTTCACCATGGGAGAGTGCACATCCATGCCCCTCACACCCAATGGTTCACTCGGTAAATGCTATCAACAAGGGTTCCAAGCAATCCAAAATGAGGTACCAAGGCCCTGCACCATTGGTAGAACCTACTCTTAAGAAACCCGTCAACCAAGAACCCAAACCTAATCTAGAGGAGGAGTACAAGGAACTCCATCAAGAAAAACCAGTTCTTGAAGTCTTAGCTCATGCACCTTATTATAATGCTTTAAAAGAAAAATATGAGTTAGAACTTAAACTTGGAAAACATGGGTCCGCCTTCGTGAGAAATAATTTACCTAAGAAGTTAGATGATCCCGGGCTATTTACTCTTCCTTGTAGGCTTGGAACTTCCAAACCTCTCGATGCTCTAGCTGACTTAGGATCATGCATCAATCTTGTTCCGCTATCCCTCTATAGAAGCCTTAACTTAGGTAAGATAGAACCAACGAAAACCATCTTAGGTCTAGCGGACGGTAGTGTTGCATATCCGGTAGGGGTAAAAAAAGACATGGTAGTACACGTAGGAGAGTTGACTCTTTTGGCCGACTTCCATGTGCTAGACATGAATAAGGACCCGACATGCCCATTGCTAGTAGGAAGAGGATTCTTAGCTACCGCTAGTGCCATCATCAATTGTAAGATGTCCAAGATAGTGGTAGGAGAAGGGAGTGCTAGGTCAATTTACGATGTCAAAAAGCATACGTACTACAAAGAAGAGTAAATCCCACATGAGATTAGGTTGGATAGAATGCCTTCTAGATATGGACCTTGGATAGATAAGAACCTCATAGGTCCCCAACGACCTTTCTACTTAGATGAAGCCTTTGCTAGTAAAGCAACTTTCCATGAAAAAGAAATGGCTAGGGACATGGAAGTGAACCCGTTCGAGGACGCCTTAGTATTTAGGAAGATGACCGAGTTCCTAGGAAGCTTGCGCGTCAACCTTGTCATGAATAAGTGGAAAGTTGAGAAGCCTAAACATAAATGGGATTGGGATAGACCGCCTAGTGATGGTAATGGGGAGTGGCACATTAGGATAACAATCTATGATCCCGATGGAGAGAAGTTTGAAAAGGCATATCAAACCAAACGTACTACTAGGAACTTGAATGATAAGTTTGATCCTTATGACATTGTTAAGGATAGGCTTACTTATATCGGTACGTAAGGGCACAACTACGAGTCTAGCTACAAGACTCATAAATAAAGAAAAGCGCTTCGTGGGAGGCAACCCATGCTTAATTGTTTGCTTGTTAGTGTTATATATCTTTTATTGATTGCTAATTCTCATGTTTAAATTTGTAAAAATGCTTTATTTTGTTTTTAATCTCGTGTTAAGTGCATATAAAGGTATTTTACATAAAGGATAAGTGTAGGGAGGATTACACACGTTTTCAAAAGAAACGTAAACATGAGAATTTCAATTAATTAAAAGATATATATGTGTGTTTGTTCGAGTCAAATGCTTGTATCGAGTCATAATGGATGTTTTGCAGAAATTTTTCTAGATTCTAAAGATGTAAATTTTCCAGAATTTTTTCCAGAAAATAGCAGACTAGTTTTTGTCGAAGATAACTGAATCAGGATCGCAACTGACGGCGTCGGAAGGAGTAAAACAACAGATTACTTTTTCTCGTTTTCGAGCTACTTATAATTTTTGGAATTTTCCAGTCTTAATTTTCCGAAATTCGTAAACATCCATTCCACAAGCATTATATCCTAGTTTAATAGAGTCTTATATATATTATTACCGCCGATTTTACGCGAAGGTTTAGTTTGCTTTCTTCAAGTGTGCAGGTTTAATTTATTAAGAAGAAGATACATAAGATTGGAAGGAGCCTTTCACGCATACATTCTTCTTGGAAAGGATTTAACCACCACTTTACACAGATCCTACCGAGCTAATCAGGGGAGTATTAGTTTCTTTCGTTTTTAATCACCATCTATTATCATAACTTTGATACTTTCGGGGAACATTGGGGACAATGTTCAGTTTAAGTGTAGGGAGGGAAAATAAAACGGGAACTTTGAAACTATGCTTATCCTTGACTATTTGATTTGTCCAATTGCATTTGTGTAATAAACCATGAGAAAATGTCGGTTAGGGTAATTTTGGCACCAAATTTTTAATTTTTCATGACATATAGGAGTGGGCCATTAGTCTTAATAAAGCGTCTGACGGATAGGAAGTTATATGACTAGCACAAAAACCCTTTACCACTTAAATTCCACCCAAAATGTGAGGATCGCCCTTAGATTTGTAGGAATTAAAGCATTCATCTTTAATGCTTAGTGTGTGAACCGGTAGTATATTAGATTCTAGAACTTGTTTTGTGATGCATCCCGAGATCGCTAGTAAGACTACACTTGTGTAGTTAGGAATAACTAAATGATAAGAGGCATTAGGATAACCCTTGTTTGATACCTGTAATATAATTACTTCTTCCACATCGGTTGAGTAATTCCCCCACACCTTTGCGTTGTACTCATCTTTAGTACACGATACCCCTAGTTAACCCCTCAGAGCCTATCCTTTTCGCGGTTCTCGTGATGTTTCGGTTTTTCCGGAATATCAATGAAGAGCATTGTTTACACCCCACCCCCAAATGTACACCCAAATTGCCTTAGCCTACCTTGTATGCACTCACCTTTAGTGCATTATTGTTATCACACTAAACCCTTAGTTCAATTATCTAGTTGCTTGCATAAGTTGCTAAGTCGAGTCATATCCTTTGTATACAGTTTTGGGACGATTGGGACTCATGGGAAAAGTTAAAGTTTATGAAATGACGGGAAGAGAACGTTAAATTCAAATTCCCTTTATTTGCGTAATAATGTACTCCAAGTGTTTTGATCTTTTCAATTCGGGTCAAATTAGTGTTAGAGTAATAAAAACTCAAGTGTAGGGATGTGCCTATAAATCCCTATCATTTTGATGTTATCATAGAGGATGGTAGAGTAAAAGTGTATGAAAAAAAAAATAGAAAAAGAGAAAAAAAAAATAGAGTGTTGAAAAAAAAAAAACGGGCTACCATCCTACATCTATCTTTAAATTTATGTTTGTTTGTTTCAGTTATCTAGAGTTTAGAGTGTCGAGTCTTGGCTTAGCAACGCCATTCTTCGTATGCTTGTAACATAAAGATTTTTGACTTGCCACCCCTAAATAGCCTATCCCACCAAACCCTTTGTTTCCCTACCGTAAGCCTAACATTACAACCCTTTAAAAGACCTCTTTGATAGTATTTCCTTGGTGCTTACGCCAAAGCGATGGAGGTTTGATCTATTCTCAAGCCTATGGTAATCTATGTACTAGGACCGGTTAATGAGTGTTTATCTTCCATTTCCAACTTGTTATATTTCATATACACCTGAGAGATGTGCGTATCCAAACACCCCATGTGAGGTGCTAGTATGTAATTTCCGTACTTGTTATGACTTTTGCGGGGCTTATATGTGTTTTGGATTGTTTTAAACCAATGCTTCATGACCCCTAACTTATAAATTAATTGGCTAAAAGCACATTTGCTTGAGGACAAACAAATACCAAGTGTAGGGATATTTGATAAGGTTTTAAAATGTACCTTTTTGAGGGGTCGTTTAAGCCCTTATTTGATCACTTTTGTATCCGTTATTACTTAATATCGTTCCTTTTAACTTTTTAGGTCTCTTGAAGGCAAATTGCTAGAATGGCACTTATTTGGACGAAAAGGCGCGGATATACGAAGAAAATGGCCAAAGTCAAGAATCGAGACACTCAAGCTGATAAATTACAAGGGGACGGCGGGTGTTATCTGGACGCCGTCGAGCACATGTTGTGACGATCAGAGCCAAATTGCTTATTTTCAAGTGACGGTGTCGGGCTTTAAAAGAGTAGGCCGTCGCAACTCAGACGGCCTAGATTCGATCCAGACGGCGTCGAGAAGAGGACGGCGTCACAAGCATAAGGTGACGCCGTCGCAAGACTAACGTGGCCAAGGCGAAACCCTAATGACGGCGACCGACGGCGTCACAAATCAAAGGGTGACGCCGTCGCGATTGTAATCTTATATATAGAATCCGAATTTTTCATTATTCAGTGTGTAGTCTTTTGGAGTAAAAACCTAAACCGAACCAAGGCTGTCTTGTACAGTATTTTAGGGTTCCAAACCCTATCTTACATCAAGATAAGTGTTTTACTTCATTAATTCAATTATGTCTTCAATTATTTGTGTGTATGCTTGCATGTTCTCCATGTCCGGCTAATTTACTTGTATGTTTGCTTAGGGAATATGAAACTTAATTATTGAATATTGATTGGTTGTCTCTTATCTTAATTGTTAATGATCTAGTAATGCGATAGGTCATTCGTTGTGTAGTTAATGCTTGATTAATCTTTGTGAACCTTAGACTATAACACCTAGAGAAGTTGTAGGCTAAACCATCCGAAGAGTACCTTAGAGTTAGAGTCTATAATTCCTAGAGATTTTGTAGACGAGACCCTTTGGTAGTTTCAAAGAGTTAGGGACAAACGCATACCCTACGAATTTAGACACACAACGCGATTAAGAATAAGGACGTGACAATTCAACCATCAATAGGAGATAATTAAGGAGTAATAAAACCTAAGTAAACACATCTTTAAACCATTATACGAGCACACAATAATTAGACATAGACCACATACACCTTAGATTAGATAAGTAGAAAAGTAGAGTAATCGGTAGAAATACCAACCCCCAAATCCAAACCCCGAGATTCGTACCTTTCCATTTTCTAAAAAACATAAAAGATAAAAAATAATCTTCCTCAACCCCAACCTTAGCGTAGTAACTTCTCACTAGCATTCCTATTCCCCTAGAGAACGATATCAATACACGTGGCTTACCCTAATACTACACTACAACGATTAGGTTCACTGCCTAGGGTGTTATAAAACTTGCTCGAAGAAAAGGAAGTTCCTTTGACCCCGAACGCGCTGCGTAAGCGTATCACTCTTTATGGACTAAAGCAGGCACCTAAGCAATGGCATCAAAAAATTTGATGAAGTGGTTTTGTCTAGTGGTTATGTTCTTAACCGATCGACAAATGTGTATATAGCAAATTTGATGAATCTGGTAAAGGAGTCATCATTTGTCTATATGTTGATGACATGTTGATCTTTGGCACTGACCAAAATCAGGTTGACCTGACAAAATAATTTTTGTCATCAAGGTTCTCCATGAAGGACATGGGGTGATGTTATCCTTGGTATAAGGATTAAACATGAAAGTAAAAGAATTTCTATCTCTCGGTCTCATTATATTGAGAAGGTGTTGAGAAAATTCAATTACTTTGATTGTACTCCAGTGAGTACACCTATGGATACTTGTGAGAAGCTGATGCCTAATCATGACAAGGTTGTATCTCAACTTGAGTATTCTAGGGTAATTGGTTGCCGATGTATGCTATGACTTGTACAAGGCGATATTGCTTTTGCATTGGGTAAAGCGGTAGGTATACTAGCAATCCTAGTGCTCATCATTGGCAAGCGATTCAGAGGGTATGCTTGAAGTATCTAAAGAGAACTATGGATTATAGTCTCTCATATACTGGTTATCCATCGGTGTTGGAAGGATACACTGATGCAAGTTGGATCGATAACGAAGACAATTCGTCTACCGATGGTGGGTATTCCTACTTGGTGGAGGTGCAATTTCTTGGGCATCCAAGAACCAAACTTGCATCACCAGTTCAACAATGGAATATGAATTTGTGGCTTTAGCAGCTGCTGGTAAAGAAGCTGAATGGTTGAAAAACTTGCTTCTTGAGATTCCATTGTGGTCTAAACCTATAGCACCTATTTCTATCCGTTGTGATAGTGCAACGACATTGGCAAAGGCTTATAGCCAGATGTACAATGGGAAGTCTAGACACTTAGGTGTCAGACATAGCATGATTCGTGAGCTTATCATGAATGGGGTGGTATCTTAGAGTTTGTTAGATCTTAACAAAATTTAGTTGATCACTTGACGAAGGGATTGACTAGAGACTTGGTTATAAAGTCTGCTAAAGGGATGGGTTTAAGTCCAACTTAGTCACTGAATGCTAGGACACCCAACTCCCTCCTAAGGAAACTTGGGAGTTGAGTTCAATGTGGAAAGCTGAACATTCAGTGTACTGGAGCACATGTTTTATTTTACATCCCAAGGTTGTGCTCAGAACCTGCTGAAAAGGAGGATGAAGTCTTTACTTCTTAATGGTTAATTTCTTTGAAAAAGTGCTTAGCAGGAGCATGAATAAAGAGGAACCACCTATGTGAATGTTGAAGTTTTGCCGCTTCAGGGAGCTTTTGGACTTTTGGCTCTTACAACATTTATGAACTTGGATATGGACACATGGCTTGTAAAGTGTCAAGAGCTGTTAAGTGTTTGAAAACTTATGTGTATTTTATCTTCAGGTATTCAAATGGGTTGAAGGGTTCAATTCTTAGAACACCTTGATTCTCGAATATTTGAACGTGTAATGTACTAAGATGGAAATTCAATCCTCAGGATATTTTTGTTTATGCACATGTTTTGTTTAATGTTTGTTTTTCTTGCAAAGGAAGTGAACTAAATTTGGGGAGGATTGTTGGAAAATTTAGTGCACTTGTGGGATTGTTCACACCTGGTTTTGGGTACGGAGTGTACACCCATGAGGTCCCTGAACACCCTGACTCTACTCAATAGTGGTTTGTACTACTAGTGTATTGGTTACTCTGATATTGTAGTGGCTGATGGTTCCTCTTGGTAGTGTTATGGTTCCTGCTACTAATGTAATGGTTCTGCTGATGGTTCCTGCTGGTAGTGTATGGTTCCTGCTGCTAGTGTAATGGTTCCTACTGGTAGTGTTGCAGTGATTAATTTGTAACAACTTTGACTCCTTTAAGTGGCTGTTATGACTGCTTTATGACCACGTTTAATTGGTCATGTAACCACTATTCCTATGATAATGGAGGCTTATTATGGGTGATTAATTGGCCGTCAATCACACATAATGTCCATTGATTAGGAGTGAGTATTCTCTACTATAAATAGAGATGGTTTTCATCAGCATGGATATACTGAGAAACACACTGGAAAAAGAACAATACCAGGAGAAACAAACAAAAGGCTAAACACTTATAAGCGCAAGAGTTATTGAATTGTGTCTAATTCTATAACTACATTTGGCATTATCCCAAGTAGATATTCGTGTAACCCAGGCATTAGGGTCGAATAGTTTACTTTGGAAAGTGATTACACGATTCCAAGTGATATCCGATAACCACCTAGTGGTATTGCTACTGACATTGATTATCTTACCCTATTCTGGGAGCTTACACACCAACATTTTTGTTATCATACTAAACCCTTAGTTCAATTATCTAGTTGCTTGCATAAGTTGCTAAGTCGAGTCATATCCTTTGTATACAGTTTTGGGACGATTGGGACTCATGGGAAAAGTTAACTTTTATGGAATGACGGGAAGGGACGTTAAATTCAAATTCCCTTTATTTGCGTAATAATGTACTCCAAGTGTTTTGATCTTTTCAATTTGGGTCAAATTAGTGTTAGAGTAATAAAAACTAAAGTGTAGGGATGTGCCTATAAATCCCTATTATTTTGTTGTTATCATAGAGGATGGTAGAGTAAAAGTGTATGAAAAAAAAACAGAAAAAGAGAAAAAGAAAAAAAAATAGAGTGAAAAAAAAAAAAAAAAAAAAAAACATACGGGCTACCATCCTACATCTATCTTTAAATTTATGTTTGTTTGTTTCAGTTATCTAGAGTTTAGAGTGTCGAGTCTTGGTTTAGCAATGCCATTCTTCTCATGCTTGTAACATAAAGATTTTTGACTTGCCACCACTAAATCGCCTATCCCACCAAACCCTTTGTTTCCCTACCGTAAACCTAACATTACAACCCCTTAAAAGACCTCTTGGATAGTCTTTCCTAGGTGCTTACACCAAAGCGATGGAGGTTTGATCTAGTCTCAAGCCTATGGTAATCTATGTACTAGGACCGGTAAATGAGTGTTTATCTTCCATTTCCAACTTGATATATTTCATATACACCCAAGAGATGTGAGTATCCAAACACCCCTTGTGAAGTGCTAGTATGTAATTTCCGTGCTTGTTATGACTTTTGCAGGGCTTATATGTGTTGTGAATTGTTCTAAACCAATGCTTCATGACCCCTAACTTATAAATTAATTGACAAGGATTTAAAAGGTACACTTTTGAGGGGTCATTTAAGCCCTTAATTGATCACTTTTATATCCGTTATTACTTAATTTCATTCCTTTTCACTTTTTAGGTCTCTTGAAGGCAAATTGCTGGAATGACACTTATTCGGACGAAAAGGCACGAATATACAAAGAAAATGACCAAAGTCAAGAATCGAGAACCACGAAGCTGCTGGCTGAAGGGGCGCGTCGGAGTTCTATTTGTGGCCGTCGCGACATATGTTGTGACGACTCAGTAGCCAAATTGCTTATTTATAAGTGACGACATCAGGTTTTAAAAGAGTAGGCGTCGCGGCTCGGGACGGCCTAGATTTGATCAGACGGCGTCGAGACGAAGCGGCGGCGTCCAGGCATAAGGTGGCGCCGTCCGCGATGATAACGTGGCCAAGACGAAACCCTAATACGGCGACCCGGCGTCACAATTAAAGAGTGACGCCGTCGCAGTTGTAACATTATATATAGAATCCAAATTTTTCAGTTTTTAGGGAGGTAGTTTTGTAGAGTAAAAACCTAAATCGAACCAAGGCTGTCTTGTACAGTATTTTAGGGTTCCATACCCTATTTTACATCAAGATAAGTGTTTTACTTCATTAATTCAATTATGTCTTCAATTGATTGTGTGTATGCTTGCATGTTTTCCATGTCCGGCTAATTTGCTTGTGTGTTTGCTTAGGTAATATGAAACCTAGTTATTGAATATTGATTGGTTGTCTCTTATCTTAATTTTTATTGACCTAGTATTGCGATAGGTCATCCGTTGTGTCATTAATGCTTGATTAATCTTTGTTGAACCTTAGCATATAGTTACTAGGGGAATTGTAGGCTAAACATCCAAAGAATACCTTAGTGTTAAGTTTATGATTCTTAGAGATTTCGTAATCATTAACCTTTGGTAGCTTCAAAGAGTTAGGGATAAACGCATACCCTACGACCTTAGACACACAACGCGTTAAGAATAAGGACGTGACAATTCAATCATCAATAG
This sequence comes from Chrysanthemum makinoi, assembly GCA_910596185.1. Lineage (NCBI taxonomy): Eukaryota > Viridiplantae > Streptophyta > Magnoliopsida > Asterales > Asteraceae > Chrysanthemum > Chrysanthemum makinoi. Next base: position 6,092,126 of record OU343219.1, read on the forward strand.
GAGATAACTAGGGAGTAATAAAACCTAAGTAAATACATTTTTAATCATCATACGAGCACACAACAATTAGACATAGACTACACTCACCTTAGGATTAATTAGATTAGATAATAGTAGAGTAATCGGTAGAAATACCAACCCCCCAAATCCAATACCCCGAGATTAGTAATTTCCATTTCCTAAAAAAACATAAGAAAGCTAAAAATAATCTTCCTCAACCCCAACCTTAGCGTAGTAATTTCTCACTAGCATTCCTATTCCCCTATAGAACGATATCAATACCCGTGGCTTACCCTAATACTACACTACATCGATTAGGTTCACTGCCTAGGGTGTTATAAAACTTGCTCGACGAAAAGGAAGTTTCTTTTGACCCCGAACGCTAGCGTAAGCGTATCAATAAACATTACAATACTAAATTAAAATAAACATTACAAACTTAAACTAATAATCTAAACTGTAGCATTCCTTGATTGTTTCCTTGACTTTCATCAGTTCTTCTAGTTCTCGTGGGGTCAAATTTGGGTCGACTGGGTATTGTAGAAAATTATGTCGGACTCCTGTTTTGATAGCGTCATGAGGTCCATCGTCTTTTTTTGGAGCTCAAGTTTCCCTCTTTTCATCTCCACCTCTTTTTCCCTCAACCTTATGTACGCATCTTCTAAACCCTCATTATCCTTAGCCTTTTCTCCTTTTGACGGCTTGAATTTGAAGAAGGTTTTGGCTAACGAACCAATAAATGATTATGTGTCACGACCTTGGTGATAAAGGTGTTAAAAGGGTAAATTGGTGGTATTTGAAAATTTGGAAAAGTTTGTTGATAATATAAGTCTTTAACCAAAAAAAGTTCGAACTTCAACAGACTTACTTCTCGCCTTTCAACTGAAAATATTGTTTCTCTCACTAACATTTGAACCTTAAAGTAGCCACAAGTACTCTATTTAGATGAGTTCCTGCACATCAATAAAGTGACAATGTAAGGTACTAATGACATTTGAACATTAGAATTTATGCTACTAATTAGATTAGTTATTAATGATATTGCATACCTTAAGATTGCATTTATAGTTTCATTGTAAAAACCTTTGAGCACGATTCCTTCCACCGAGTTCTATAACCAAATGTAACATCTTAATGTTATTTATAAACATTAATAAAATGACTTAATGTTACTCTAAAAAGAAAATCAAGCACATCGTTATTTGAGGACATAATTAATATTATAATCACAATGTAGTTTATCTTTCTACTAATGTTGTACAATATCAACGCACCAACCGCATTAAGATAGATATACATTTTGTCTGTGACCTTATTGCTTCTGATCAAGTTCGTGTGTTACATGTACCTCCCGTTTCAACTGCAGGGTAGTATTAGCCTACTTTCCATTTATATAGGTTTATTTGTTATTAGTGTAGTTAGCCCATATTGATGATCTTATGATGCAAAAAATGTAATCTATTTGATTGTACAAAAAGATGCATATATCAGGCCGTCAATGGTGATTGACTTGAAATTAGGGGTGGTGGTGGTGGTGGCGAGTGCAAGATAACCTGAAAATAAGGGATGGTCCTTGGTGAGCTAGGCTCGAACTTGGGACCTCTCCCCTTGTAAACACACAACACCACACCACTTTACCATCTGACCTTGGGACTTGTCTCATTCAAGTTTCACACAATCAATGTTTTAAGGACATATTGGCAGTTTAAGCTTAATAAGCTTTAGAGCTTTTTCACTACTTATTTACAAAAGAAAATTCAAACTTTTATTTTTCTTACATTTAGTTTAACTCAAAGTAGTTATCTATAATTTTTCATATTCTTTAAAAAATATTTACTATTTTTTATAATTTAATTAGTATAATTTAGTTTTTAATTCATAAAAAAATATTTAAAAGTAAAAAAAATACCCGGATTTTTTTAAAAATCATTTTTAGTCATGTTGGACATAGGAAAAATAGATTTGAACATGTAGGCTTTAGTTTGCAAAATTTTGATTTTAAGGGCTCGGGACGCTCCCGGTTTTGCCCGTTTTTGATTTATAGTGCATTAGGACTTAATTTAGCATTGTTTTCTTGTTTTTTTATGTTAATTTAGTAATTTGCTTAGTTTACATGCCTTATTTGCCTTTCCGTTCACGAAACCAATTAGAAAACGAAAAAAAACCTAAAATCCTGACTATTCAAGCATTATGCATCATAAATTCATCCATCACTAACCTGTTGCTTTTTATGTTTTCATGGTGAATGATTCCAAGCATCTAACCTTTTGCTGTTTATGTTTTCATGGTGAATGATTCCATACTACGAATGTACCACAGACACCTCAACTCGGCAATAGTTGGTACAAGCTTCTGTAATGGTTTAACATCCTACAAAAGAAACAAACTAAGCTGATATGATGAATGCAATGAAAACATACATTTTGGGGTTTTACTTACCTGATGAGATAGAATAGAGTAATGCTTTTTATCAAAGTTTTGGATTTTGGACCATGCTAAAGCACGTGGGATATTCTCAGGGTCTTTGGTCCAAAACGGGGAGCTGTTAGGGTATGTTTCCAAAATCCAAATCTGAAAAAACATAGGAAACCAAAAAAGATTAAACTTAGGGACGGAAGGTTTTTCTAATTGCATACTTGAAAGAAACACAATTGAATACAACGTATTAAGACTTAATAACTATGTTTGCAAAATCAATATCAATGTGTTCTAAAAAACCACAACGCAACTATGTTTCAAGACTTAATAACTATGTTTGCAAAATCAATATCAACGTGTACCCTTTAAAAACCACAACGCAACTATGTTTCAATCTAAAACCAATCTTACATTTCTATGTTTACACTTTTCTAAATGACGTATAAAGCATCATATAGGTTGTCATATTAAGCATCATATGGGTTGTCCCAAAATAATTGTAGGCAGTGATGAGGTTTCCCCTGTGTGCGGCCTAACCTTCATATTACTCGTGACCATTTACAAACCGTTCCCTAGCTACCACTAGTAAGGTTTAAACACGATTCTTCTTATGGGACATTACAGTGTCTAGCCACTACACTGATGTGAGTGGGGTGATTTGGAATTTAGCCTAAGAGTTGAAACCATCAACCCACACATCCTTAAATCTTGGCACATTTTGGTGTTCATGGGATATCACCATGATCTCCTTCTGGCCCTATAAAATAGAAAGCCTAAACCTTTATGCAGCAGTGAAGAACACATACAAAACACACATATATCATTCAAGAGATGATGCCAAGTCTGCTTCTCTTAAGACTTACGAACTCAAGTTTTCTAGTGCGCCATTGTCATTGTTTTGAGTTCGTTCGCTGACGAAAACAACACGAGTCTGCATTAATCTTGGGGGTTTTACGTACTGAGGCTCACAACATATAGAGCACGTATGATCCTTTAAGGACAGGGAACGTCTTCCCGTGAAAGGCTCTTTAACTATTTTGTGCTCTACATATACGAGACAGGGAGCTGTTGGTGACTGTTTTTCTAAAGCAGTAACTATAGTTGGATGTCACTAAAGGTGATGCTCGAGTACTTGAGAGTATTGTTTCTGGATGACTAATTAAGTATCTCTCTTTCTTGATTGTGTTTATCTATCGTACGTTGTTCAATAATCAACCATTAGTTGCCTCAAATTTAATTTTCATCATGTTCCTAATTTATAAGTTGTTGTAAAGAAACATTTAAAAGCAATGTCTAAGGAACAACTACAGCATACACCAATCTACAGATGATATTGCCACTACACTGCTTTTGATACAAGTTTACCATATAACACCTAATTAAGACCTAAATTACCAGCAAATAATACAAGTTGACAACATCTCATTAGATTAAGCATCATAATTATATACAAGCTGAAATAATGCATGTTACAAATAAATCTAACCTTCAACGCCCATACAAATCCAAAGAGATTGTATGTTTGCTCTTTATTGGGATCTTTTCGAACGAGCTTCTTTGATTCCTTCTCGGTGTGCCTAGGCACAACATTCGCCGTTCTTTTTATAAAGATGTGCCCACATATATTCAGCCCATGGATATTCATTCCACACAGAAAAATCCTCAATATTCCTGAGCAAATGGTCAGGAACGTAGAACCTTCCTTCTCGACCTATGAATACCCATGTTGCAATCAGCAACAAACATACCTTATCAGCATCTTTATCAGATAAAGAATCCCACCTTTGCCCAGACTTCACCAACGCCAAAAGCTCATCACCCTTAGTTTTTTTGTTCCTAATTCCTTTCTTATCAGGAAACAAACGATCAAAAAATGGACTATAACTTAAACCACATACAATACGGCCGGGGTGAGATTCATCTTTATCTACAGGCCCTAAACGAAAACCAATTACAAGACAAAATTGTTCACGTCCAAATTCAAGAACATTATCACCTATTACAAAAGTAATAGGTGAGCAAGAATCACTGACTTCAAAAACCCTAACAGCATTTTGATAAAAAAAATTATACAAGTGGTTGTCTGGAGCATATGAGGGGAAATCTAACCAAGGGCCAAAGACAGGTGCTCTAAACAAATTGGTTCTATTAACATTCAATAAAGTTTTAATAGTAGCAAGATGTTCTAATCTAGATCTCACCGTAAGCTTGGCATCAAACATTGTCGTCATTGGAACGATTATGGATTAGGGTTTGAGTTTTAGAATGAATGAGGTGTGCAGAAGCAGTTGGATTCTTGAGTATTGGAGTGTTAGTAGCAGTGTGTACAAGTTCTTGAGTTTACAACGTTTGATTTGTAGAAGTGGGATGTTGAGTGTTAGTAGCAGTTCTTGAGTTTAGAACGTTTGATTTGTAGAAGCGGGAACGTTTGAGTGTTAGTAGCAGATTTGTTATTATTATTGGAACGAGTTTTTGAGTGTTAGTAGCATATTTGTATTTTGTATTTTATAAAAAGTGTAATTGGATTATAAAACCTTTTAAGAAGTGTAATTTGGATTATAAAATGTGTATTTTGTATTTTATAAACTTGTATTTTGTATTTAAAAGTATGGCTCACGAACCAATACAATAAAATAATATAAATGTGTACTCTATACCTAATTAGTCGTCCAAGAATACATATGTGTGAGACCCAGTCGCCTAAAAAATATGTACTATTATATAATAAAAAAACTTTACATTTTTACTAAAAGACAAAAAAATCTTAGTCGTCCAAGAATGTAGGTCCCAGTTGCCCAAGAATTAACCTAGGACACTAGTACGATGTAAGTACAAAGTCGGCCCAAGTATAGAGACACATGTCAATTAGAAGGGAGAGTTGCCCAACAACTTAAAGGCGACTGTCTCCCTTGAAGCGTTTAGAGAAGTTGAATTTTTTTGAAGCATTTAAGGTGAACACACTTGTAACTTTGGGGCAAGTGTAGAATTAGCGGTTTAAAAAATGATAATCTAAAATAAAGTATACTTTAATGAGATAATAATCCAACCAGTCTAATCTAATCGAGTGAGTCACTCGCAGGAGACAGAAACATAAAAACAAAAAGGGCATATATTACTAATCAATCCATTTCTTCTTGTTGAAATGGGTATGATGATCAAAGATTCAAAGGTGTGGGTTTTCATGGGTTGATCTATTGATTAAAGAAAGAAAGAAAGAAAGAAAGGAAGGGAATTAATAAATGGATCCGGAGGAGACGTTTATAAGAGTACAGGAGAGATTCTCACATGTATTGACACCTCGAATAAGAGCTTCTCTCGAATACATTTATCTCTTCATTGCCATCACTCTATTTTCTACCCTCGTTGTTATGCACGCCAATTATGTCCATCAGGTAGCTCCTTCTTACCCCTTTTCTATTTTTATTATATATATATATCTCTTAATTAAATTTATTCACACTTCATAAATAACTACCCACGCATAGCGGGAGCGTTAGTTTATGTTGGGAATTATACATTTGAGTTGAAACAGTAGAAAACTCTAACTAGCAGTAGTAATAATGATCAACAGTAGTAAAAATCAAACACTTCTCCTTGAGTGATGCATGTAGATCAAATGATTCTTCAAATCTGTAAGCTCCTTGTAATGATCACTTGTGAAGAAAATCAAATATAACGAACTTAATGAAGAAGTAAAATAACCCAAACTTGTATCTTATGTCTTGTTTATCCACGTGACGTTGAACTTATACCGCTAATAAAATATAAGTAGATCGCAACCTCTTGACAAAATCCTCATCTTCAATGAGACACTGAGCACTACAATGTAACTCCTTTAAGTGATAGTTAACTAGGTCTTCATCCATCCACCCCTTGACCTACGAAAACTAGATTTTGCAAGTCTTCGTCAACATCCTTTAAGCACGAACATGTTATCTACAAAGTGTAACACCCACTTTGAGATATGATAAGAACACAAACCTGTGAATCTCAACTACAACATCAAATAAATGATAATCAATCTTCTTCGTAATCAATTCTTCAATAAATCTCCAAACCGAGCCTTTTAAAAACATTTAAGAACAATTAACCAAACTCCTTGTGTGTGTGTGAACCAACTTCCTGTGTGTGTCGCCAAAAATCCATAACAATTATTACATTTCGACTTCCCTTAATTCGAAAACCATATGAGAATCAAAAACTTATGTCCTGTTCCCAAAAATTTAACACTAAAACTTGAATATTTTTCTCCTTAAATCCAATCATTGTGTTAAATCTCCTCGTACTCCCAACCTTAACAATCAGTACGAGGTAATTTATGAATCATGCATTAATCCTCAATTTAACCACATACGAATTTCAAAGACCACTTGACAATAAAATATTGTCATCATCATATACTGCATGTGACCAACCGACCATGAGTGCTCCAATTTTTAAGAATTCAATAATCATTATCCTTGTAAAACAAAAAAACCTTTGAAGTAATAAACCATTTGTTGATATCAATTTGCATGCAAAAAGGATCCACCACAGCTCATCTTTGATGTTTTCATGCAAATTACAAAACGTTTTCCTTGTGGTATTCTTGATTTAAAAGAAGCTTTAAACGAAACTCTTTAAAAACTTCGACAACATGAATAATCCTTCAAAACAGATTTTGATTAACCTCCAATAAAAGGACCTTACCGCGAACGAAAACTACAACCTTGCTTTGAAGAATAACCTTGTTTCTCAGCCGAAAACAAGAACCGATGTCGTCTTCTTTCATTAATCTATGTTGATAACTTCATGAACGACCTAGGCTCACACGTTTCACTTTCTTTAGAACACTCAACTTCTTCCAATGAGCCACTAACTTCAGTGACTTTGTACCCCATCTCGTAACTATGTTCAAAGCGATTACTTGGAGCCGAACCTTGGAGCAGTACCTTGGAATAAAGCTAGCAGTACTTTGAATAAGGGTAGCAGTACTTTGAGAAGTCCAAGCAGTACTTTCATCAAACAACAGTACTTTCGTCGAAACTCTTATTTTCTTCACGTAATTACCTGCTTCATGTTGTAACAATCACGTGCCCCATCTTACTGTCCTACAATCTTGATATTATATTATTGCACAAACTTGCCAATAAAATCTTTAAGAAACCAAGGACCCATGAGTTTTAATATGCACGAGGTAAGTAAAAATTCACACAGACCCCACTTAATTCCACCATCCAATTAGTACATAATCACATGTTCAGTACGAGGTTTACTTAAGTAAACTCAGCCAATAAATATAAATTGAGAGTACCTTAAACAAAATAAAACGATAGATATCAAATCTTCGACCAATAAGATAGTACCTCTGCCTTGAGTAGTAGTAAGTGCAACAAATTGTAAAAAATTCTCCAATCATTGTTGTTGCATTGTAGCAACAGTAATTCTCGAACACTAACAAATAGACACGTGCCTTCTCTTCGTCTCTCGTCTCATGCACTGTTCCATTGTTGATTCAAAGCTTAAAACCATAAAAATTCGACTTTCAAAACCTCTTCAGCAGCCAACTTCGACGCCTTATATCTTTCGACTCAGACCTCCAATTAAAGATCCCTTCGGTGGAAAGTTAGATGAGTATATAGAGAACATCCACCTAAAATTTCGTTATGATCCGACGGTTAACGAAAAAGTTATGATCGTTACAAAACAGTGCTGTAGTAACCTTACGAATTTTCTGCAGCAGACTTCGACACTGAATAACTTTTGATTGAGAGCTCCGATTGACAATCCCTTCGGTGATATTAAAGATAGATATACCAAGAAGCTCCAGTTCAAATTTTAGCCCGATCCAACGGTTCAATAAAAAGTTATGCCCTTTTGAAAACAGTGCTGCAGAAGTATATACGAAAATTTTCAGACTCGAATTTTTTTAATCTTTCGCCATTCTTCGACCAATAAAACCTTGTAGATCCCTATATCAAGAGCTCCCCGCTCTGATACCAATTGATAAGATCGTTTATAAGCTCAGCTAGGGATCAATAACAAAGACTAATAACATGCACAGCGGAATAAACAAATCGATACTTTGTTATTGAACAAGGTTTTCATCATCACTAACTAACTAACTAACTATAGACGTTTATAGGAACACATCTACTAACTAAACTAATAACCTAGGCGTTTACAAGACTATACGCCTAGGACATACACACACCTTTAGTCGACTACATTATGGAAGACTTAATTAAAACCTACACCTATGTCCTCTTTATATACTAGAGGATAAGGACTAATAAATAAAACTTCTTTTGCAAGCAAGTCCCTCCATCTTTTTGTAGATTTCCTTCTTGTCATATTAAGTCCCTCTTGTTTCATTCTTTTTGTCTTTATCAACTCAAACTTATAATTCCCAACAATCTTCCCCTAGTTGATAATGACAAAACCATTCTTGAACGAACTTTCCTAGACGAAGTAGAGAAATTGAGATAATTAAATCTCACCATGAATGAAACAAGTATATCTCACCATGAATTGAAACTTGTGTCTTAAATCAATTGGTATCAATTGGATCTTCCATCTGAGCTTTTATGTGAAAGTACTGCTGAAAGTACTGCTGTGTATTTTGAAAGTACTACTGTGCGTTATTGGTCCCCTACAAGCAAAGTACTGCTTGGACACGAAAGTACTGCAATATGAAGTCAAAGTACTGCAAGAACAAAAGAACTGTTATATTTGTTTATGGAAAGAGTTGTATTCTATGTTTAGATTACTTGTCGTACAAGGTTATCAATTGTAAACCGACTAGGATATCCTTGAGCCTATAAAAGGACTCCTAGATTGGCATTAGAGGTACGATTTTAGAATTAGATTTTTAGAGAAAAGTTCGATTATCTTAGAGTTGTATTAGAGTATCTGCATAATAAGCCGATTTAGAGTTTATAATAAAAGGTTATTCTTCTTAGCTTTGTTAAGTAAATTCAGCGTACTTAATAAAGATTACTCGGTGTTTCTTTGTTAATAACTTAGGATTTATCCGAGGTTATTAAACCTTAACAAGCTAGTTAAGATAGTTTGATTAAAGTATATCGATCCAACAAGTGGTATCTGAGCTTGTGTGGAAACTTCGACTAGGAAGAAACCCTACTACGACAATATTCAAGATGTCGTGAAGTTTGCATCAACTCCTATCACGAGGTATGTTCTAAGTGTCATGATTTTTATCATAAATTACTTCGCAGTTATGTGATTGAGAGAGATAGTTGTGTTAAGGCTAGGTGCGAGGTAGCGAGGTTATCAAATAACTTTAGAATCTATGGAAGCCAAAATTTTAGCACATGAAACTAATGAAGTAGCTTGGGCTGAAAAATATGCACAACAGGATTATTAGTTAAAGCTTAGTGAATGGAAATTAAACTGTAAAATTTTTGAAATAGAGAAATTAACTAAGGAAAGAGATGATTTGTTAGCTAAGTTTTTTGCTTGGGGTGAAGGTGGTCGTCACATGTTTCTTATGTTCTAAAAGCGACAAAGAGCTTATCTTAAAAGCTGGATTAGGTTTTGGAATGGATTTTAGTAAGATAGAAGAAAACCAATCTAGTAATCGGGATGAAGGTGAGTATGAGGATATAACCACTAGTGATGAAGAACTCATTAATTATGTTGATACATCTAGTAATGATGGTTCATTAAGTGACTCACCTCATGCATATAAGCAAGCTAATGATTATCATCTTTGTTCCACATCCTACTGGCATTCATCAACCCCTTAGGCCTGATGTTTCTCGTTTTGGAGTAGGCAGTCTAGAGTTTAGGAAAAAGCTAGTTGCTAAATCTAGGTCTGAAACACCCAAAGAAAACTGTTGAAAAGCGGTGTTCAAAATCAAGCGTACCTTTAAATCAAAGTCTTGCTCACAAGCTGATACCTTCTTCAAAACCTTTTCAAAGCGATCTTGCTAAACCTTTTTGGGATAATTTTGGTCAAAGCAGGTTTAATCACTCACCAAGAAGGCAAAATAATTTTGGGCATAGACATAGAAGATGTCACTTTGACAGTATGGGTCAGAAACTGTGTTTTGTGTGTTTCAATCCTACTCATCTAATTAAGGATTGTGAACATCACTCAAAATACCTTAGAAAATTTCCAAAGAACAGGATTGCCAACCAGAAACCTAGAGAGTACAAACCAGTTTGGAATAATTCAAATAGGGTCAATCACGAAATTTCTCACCGGATCATAGATACCCACACCAAGTGACAACCTTTTTCAAAACCTTCAAGTATCTCACGGTACTTTCCAAAGTACTGTTAACCGCCCGATACTTTCACAAAGTACTGCTTTCGGACAAAACAAGGTTCGATCACAATACTTGGTATAGAAATTCTAGGAAATCTCACTATCAACCTAGAAGGTATTACAATTCACATAGGAGATTTAGATCGGAGGAACCAAGTGTTAAAACAGAATGGGTTAAGAGGAAAGTCTTAGAGGGAATGACGGTACTTTCAACCAAAAGTGAATCCGATGTTTTTGTGCTACAAGAAAAAGAGATTTGTGTTGAAAAACCAGAAAGTTTTGAAAATCCACATGTTATGAATAACAAGATAATCTTGGACCATGCTTTAGCGATGGAGATTATGTACTCAAGAATGTGAGTATGTCACTCCACAAGTGGGAACACAAGTCGATGTGGCTTGGGTTCCTCAAAGCCACTAACTTTTCATCTTATTAGGCAGGCAACCCGGAAGAGGAGCTTAAAGATCATTTTTGATAGTGGTTGTTACGTGAGCATAACGAGGAGACAAGGAGTTTCTGCAGGTGTTTTGGAGTATATTTAGCTACTAAGCTATGTTTGAGGGAGGACTATAAGGTGTTAGTATAGTCCTGTGTATTGCTTGAGGAGAGGATGCTTGTAGAATTTGGCAAAGTCTTGTTTTTCCTGAAAGTCTTTGCTTGGAAAGTCTTGCTTGGGAAAGTCTGCTTATGTGGAAAATACTGTTTGTCGTATTAAAGTACTGTTCCAACGGTAATATTAAAGGAATTAAAACGAAAGAAGGTTCCTAAATCATCTTCTGTCCAATTGGGGAGGAATTTAGAAAAAGAAAATTTGAAAGAAGATGTTACAAAGAAGAAAGAACCTGAAGGTACTGAAGAAAAGATTATTTCAGATACTGAAGAACATGCAAAGACTGAAGAAAAGATCATTCAAGATACTGAAGAACAAGAGGAGCAAGTTCAAGTTCAAGATACTGAAGATCAAGGTACTGAACAACAAAGTACTGCTCTTCAACAGCAAAGTATCTTCAGACAAGAGTTAATAACTCCAAGAGTATTGAATTTTGAAGAGGAAGCTGGTCCTTCTACAACTGTTATACAAGAAGAGGAGGAAGCTACATTCAAACCTATTCATTCTGCAAGTGATGATGAATTAATTGCTACAATATTAGATTTGTCACAACCAAGAGGAGGAGTTACTATTAGAGATGTACAAAAAGAAGAACAACCAAGAACATCTCAACCTGCAATTGATCCAAAAAGATAAAGGGAAAGGTATTCTGGTTGAAACAAAGAAAAAGAAACTCACTTTAGCTGAACTTAGAGCAATTGAAGTTGCTAGGAATGAAGCTGTAGCTAGAAAAGTTCAAGAAGAGTTAGATGCTCAAGATAGAAAAGAACAACAAGCTCAAGAAGCTCAATAGAGAAGCGACTCAAAAGGTGCAAGATAAATTAGATCTTTGAAGCTACTGAACCTTTACAGTCCCCTACACCTGTTAGATATATGCCAAGAAGACCTAATTTAGCTAAAGACAGGAATGCTATGATGGCTTATTTAAAAGGTCGAGGATATAAGGGTTTGCAGAAGTTAAACTATGTTGATATGAAGACTTTATGATGCTTTGAAGCAGCTTATAAGAAGAGTGTTCTTGATATTAAAGACTTTAGAGAAGAAGCTCATTGGATGAATCACGAAAGGAAGAAGAGCTTAAAGAAAAAGAAAAAGCTGAGTTCTGGATGTTCGGTTTTCAAAGAAAGAAAAGGTTGAATTAAGATCTGAGACTAGAGATGAATTGAAGAATTATCTCAGAATGGTAGATTTTGATTATACAAAGGAAGATGATGACATGAAGATGAACAGATCAAAGATCGGTGTTTTTAAAGTTGTGAAATCCAAGAATGGAGATTACATGATTTTTCATAAAGAAGATGAAAGCTTCAAAGTTTTTAAAAGGCTATGGGATTTATTGCATATTATAGATAGAGTAGACCTATTCTACTTATATCATGTTGTGAAGGCTTACTTTGAAAATAATCCATTGGAAGGGATTGGTTTGGTTTTACATGGTGATCTCATAACTCTATGGGAAACTGAAGAAGAGAGCACTAATGATATATGGAAGAATCAAGAAAGCGGGAAATAGTTTCTTTGGAGATTCTTTGAAGAATCTGGAGTTCATGTTTTGGAGCTGGAAAATGGAACAATGATAAACATGTTTGCAGAAAGAAGATATCCTCTCACAGTTGAGCTCATGAGAAGAATGCTAGAGCATGGATTGGAAGTAGAAGAGGATAGCTTGCATGGTTATCAACTTGTTTATAAACCGGACTACCATTCTTGAGAATGATCAATAAGCGGTATGAATTTTATTTGAATAAATAATTTTTGATATATCGTACTTTTATTCAAAGTACCGTGATCGACAGATACTTTCATCAAAGTCTTGTTCTTTGAACTAAACCAGTTAAATAAATTTTAGAAGAAACCTTGTTGCTAAGTAATAAATATTTTGAAATAAAGGTTTAATAAATGGGTTTTGTGATGATAACATCAATAGGTTATCAATCCACCATGGTTACAAAAGGATTGACTAATCCATGAGCAAACGGCTCTGGTAAAGATATATCAAATCCGTTTTAGTTGACAACTTGCTAATAAGTTGGATGGTATTCAACTCACCATATCGGTAATGTGAAGAGTTGGCTAGCCCACAAGAAAATGGCTTGTGGTAAAGGCTGTGGAAAACCATTATTGGTAATTAGTTCACCATTAGATAGAAGAACTAACTAGTCCAGAAGGGTACGGCTTTTGGTAAAGACAAAACAAATCTGTTGATAGGTGGTGGTTTGCTAAAAATCATATGGTTATCAATGTACCATGGTCTTACACACCAAAACATTTGGCTACTCCGGAGATAATGGCTTTGGTAAAGAGTTCTAAATCCATTAATTTTTCAATGATTCACTTGAAAGTGATGAGAATAGTATGCAACTTAAACTGAATTACTGTACAAATTGTCATATGTTCTTTGTGTTCTTTGAAAAGATGGAGCTTCTTTGGATCTTCTTTGTAAAGAGAACAATTCTAAGAGATACTTTGACAAGAACAGATGTTACAGAGATAAAAGCTTGAAGACTAAGAAACAATCCGTTTTTTAAAAAGATGAAGTCGTTAAAGATATATTCACAAAGGAACTTGAAGTCAAGCAAGTAGAATTCAAGTTAGGGGAGGATTGTTGGGATATGAAAGTGCTGAAGATATGAAAGTCTTGAAGATATCAAAGTCTTGTAAGCGCAAAGTCTTGGAAGAAGTTAAAGACTCAAAGTACTGATAAAGACAAAGTCAAAGTACTGCAATATGAAGTCAAAGTACTGCAAGAACAAAAGAACTGTTATATACGTTTATGGAAAGAATTGATTCTATGTTTAGATTACTTGTCGTACAAGGTTATCAATTGTAAACCGACTAGGATATCCTTGAGCCTATAAAAGGACTCCTAGATTGGCATTAGAGGTACGATTTTAGAATTAGAGTTTTAGAGAAAAGTTCGATTATCTTAGAGTTGTATTAGAGTATCTGCATAATAAGCAGATTTAGAGTTTATAATAAAAGGTTATTCTTCTTAGCTTTGTTAAGTAAATTCCGCGTACTTAATAAAGATTACTCAGTGTTTCTTTGTTAATAACTTAGGATTTATCCGAGGTTATTAAACCTTAACAAGCTAGTTAAGATAGTTTGATTAAAGTATATCGATCCAACAGTTTGCATATATCAATGTGGAGTAAGTGAGACCCTCTGTTAGAGTGAAGAAAGTTATTATAATGATCAACTATTTAAATATCTTTTAAGCAATTGTGCTTTCTCTTTAAACGAAAGGAGGATTTTATTAGACAGACAGACACACAAACATTTGCTAATGTACCAGGATTAGGGGGCGTTTGTTTAAGCTTATATGTCAGCTTATGACCTTATTTGTTTTTCGCCTTATATTTCACACATATGTATTTTTGCTCTTTATTGTGATCTTTTAGAACCGGCTTCTTAGATTCCTTCTCGCTATGCCTAGGTACAACATTCGCCGTTCTTTTATACAAATGTGTCCACATATACTCACCCCATGGATATTCATTCCAAACAGAAAAATCCTCAATCATCCTCAGCATATGGTCAGGAATGTAGAACCTTTCTTCTCGACCAATGAATACCCATGTTGCAATCAATAACAAACTAACCCTAACAACATCTTCATCGGATAAAGAATCCCACACTTGACAAGACTTCACCAATGCGAAACGCTGACCACCCTTTATTTTTTTGTTCCTAATTGCTTTCTTTTCAGGAAACAAACGGTCAAAGAATGGACTATAACTTAACCCATGTACAATACGCCCTACATCAGTTTCATCTTTATCAACAGGCCCTAAACGAAAACCGGTTATAAGACAAAATTGTTCACGGTCAAACTCAAGTACATTATCACCTATTACAAAAGTAATACAAGGGCAAGAATCACTAACTTCATAAACCTTAATCGCATTTTGATAAAAGAAATTATACAAGTGGTTATCTGGAGCATATGGGGAGAAATCTAACCAGGGGTCAAACACAGTTGCTCTAAACAAATTGGTTCTATTTACATTAAACAAAGCTTTAATAGTTGCAAGATGTTCTAATCTAGATCTCACCGTTATCTTCGCATCAAACATTATCGTCATTAAAAGAACATAAGATTTTTGGAACGATTGTGGATTAGGGTTTGGGTTTTCGAACGGATATTGGAACAATTGAAGTGTGCAGTGCTTGATTGGATTAGTGAGTAGCAGTTGGAACGGATTTGGGTTTTCGAACGGATTGGAATGATTGAAGTGTGTACTAGCAGTTGGATTCTTGAGTAGCAGTTGGAACGAGTTTTAGAATGTTTGAATTTTCTATTTTGGATTTTTGGAACGAGTTTTGTAGTGTGTAGTAGCAGATTTGTATTTTGTATTTTATAAAAAGTTTATTTAAATGTATTTTAAAAAATATAAAAAGTGTAATTTGTTTATAAAAGTTGTATTGTGTATTTTATAAAATGTATTTTGTATTAAAAATATGGCACAAGTACAAATACAATAAAAAAAAATATAAAAGTGTACTATCTACCTAAATCGTCCAAGTATATACATGGGTGGGACCCAGTCGCCCAAGAAATATGTACTCTTATATAATATAAAAAGACTTTACTTTTTAACTAAAAGACAAAAAAAGACAAGTCGCCCAAGAATGTAGGTCTCAGTCGTCAAAGAAATAACCTAGGTAACTTGTACTATGTAAGTACATAGTGGACTCAAGTCTCAAGAATAGGGACACTAGAGTTGCCCAAAAATTAAAAAGCAACAATTACCCATGAAGTATTTGAAAAAGTGGGATTTTTAAGGTACATG
Organism: Chrysanthemum makinoi; assembly: GCA_910596185.1. Lineage (NCBI taxonomy): Eukaryota > Viridiplantae > Streptophyta > Magnoliopsida > Asterales > Asteraceae > Chrysanthemum > Chrysanthemum makinoi. The sequence continues at coordinate 6,108,219 of OU343219.1, forward strand.
GCAAGCGAAAATTTTGCCTTTTAAAAAGGGTCATTAGTTTCATATACCATTTGACTTAAAAATACACACATTGACCTAAATTAGCTTTGAAAATATAAATACTATAGATAATTGTGGTGCTTTTTCTCTCGTAATTTGCAACATAGAAATACTAATTAAATAGGACTCTTAACTCCTAAACTTAGATCCCGTTTCTTTTTTCTCTTAGCTAACATCTATGGACCCTTGATACATATTTTAATATTTATTTTGTAAGTGGGGCCTACATATTTTCACTATTTCGTCTGTATCAAGAGGGTGTGAAATATAAGCTCCTCTCCAATCAGAGGATGAAACAGAACGTGAGACCCATTTCTCCCTTTGTTAACAAAAAAAAAAAACAGGGCCTTAGTCATAGGCCGAGAGAAATATTTCTTTTTTCTATAAATTTTATTTTATACATTTATTATTTTCACGATTTATATTCACGTTTTACCTAAAACAATCCTAACAAACAAATCACGTGTGATTTTTGCAGACACAAATTTTAACACCAAAATAAAACTTCAAAAAAAAGTTCGTCGAAAGTATATCGAAGTGCCTGTCTATTGAAAGATAAAAAAAAAATACTCGTCGCGATGGTGTATTCTCGTCGCTTAATTATTTACCTTTTGCAAATTATTTTATTTTTGAATAAAAATGAAAAATGATTTTTTAAAATTTTGATGAAAAAATGACTTTGTACAGATTTATTTCAAATCTATATGGTAATAGATATATTGTTATTTTTAAAATAAAAAAAATAGAGATAAATTGATTTTATTGACAGTATGACTTTGTACAGATACATTCTATATAATATATAAAACGTTTTATTTTGGTTGCATAATATTGTCATAGTATATTGTAAAGTTTACTTTTTCATTAAGTTAAAACTGTTAAACATTTCAATGTATTGTTTTAGGGTCAGTTTGAAGCTAGTTAAAGCTACGAAGTTGAACTGTTTTAATAACATATATGCTACACATTGCATTGGACTGTTTTAATAACGTATGAAATCGATTTTTCTTTCTTTTTTTTAAAAGTGCAAAAAGAGTCTATTAAGTTTAAATAATGACACTTGTAATATTTTTTACATTTTTATTATTGTAGTATATTTTTATAAAATAAAGAAAATATATAATTAGTTAACTATTACTTAACAATTACTTGTAAAAAATAAATGATAAAGAAATCACAATACTAACAAAATAAATAATTTATTAATATTTAAAAGAAGGGAATGTCTAACCAGTGCCCTAAGGGTGTGTTTGGTACCGAGAAATGGGGGCAAAGAAATGGAAATCGGATGATTTCCCATGTTTGGTAGCACAGAGAATTTGGGAGGCGGAGAATTCTGAATTCTCTGGGAATTCATCCCTTTGTATTTTTTTGTAACTTTATTTCACTCCATTTGGTGGAGAATTCGGAGAATTGGTCCATGGCATTTTTTTTTCAACTACAATTTTGTTAAATAATGTGTTTTGTTTTAAATACATTATTAAAAAATATTTTTTTTTAAATATTTTTTAAAAAAATAAGTTTTTTTTTAAATAAATATATTTTCAAAAAATATATATTTTTTTTTAAAACAAGTTTTTTTTTTAATACATTTTTAAAAAATAATTAAAAAAGTTAAAAATAATTTAAAAAAATATTTTTAAAATATGTTTTTTTTTAAATAAATATATTTTAAAAAAATATTTAAAAAAACAAGTTTTTTTAAATAAATACATTTTTAAAAAATAATTTTTTTAAAGAAAGTACATAAATTTTTTAAAAATAAATTAAAAAAAAAGATATATATTTTTTAAATAATTTAAATAATTTTTTTTCATTTCTCAGGTCAAGTCTCTGTTGTTACCAAACATTAGAATTGAACAAAATTCTCTACTGATTTCTATTCTCTGAGATTCTATTCTCTACTTCATTTCTTTTCTCTGAATTTCTCTCTACCAAACGCACCCTAAGGGCATTGGTTAAGATTTGTCTTCTTTTGATTTTTAATTACATAAATGGCCCTTGTAATTGACACTAACATGCATATTTGGACGGGGACCTACATAAATAATTATAAAAAATCACAAAAGGACAAATCTTAAAGGGCATTGGTTAGACATTCCCTTAAAAGAAAGAGAAGAGTAATCATTATTTAAGGATGGTTATTTAATAAATAATAAAAATAATTAAAATAATAAAACACAATAATTAGACCTATAAGTGTATACTAGCAGGGTACCCGAATGTTGCGGGGCGGATGCTATGAAATAGAATTTTTCGATGAATCATGTATTTTAGTTTATTATGTTCTTTTTGACAATAAAATATCCATAATTTTGTTTAGCCCGTGCCTGTTCGGGCTCGAGCTTGTTTGGCCGACCCCGTTTAGACTGTACCCGTTCGGGCTTGAATATTTGTATAATGTGCTTTATTGTTTGTATTAGTGACATTTAATATAGGAATTATGTTTAAGTTGGTTGTACAATATGCTTGATAATTTGTATTTCTTGTGTAAGGGATGTTTTAATAACTGAATTAATTGCATTTATTGACCAGTTAATTAATGGACTATATTAAATATCTTGACCACATTAATAGTGCTTTGTATTTTGTACATTAAACTTTAAGACTTGTAAGTCTTAAAATTAAATTCATGAGACCAGTTAATTAATTGACTATATTAAATATCTTGACCACATTAATAGTGCCCGTTCGGGCTCGAGCTCGTTTGGCCGACTCCGTTTGGACTGTACCCGTTCGGGCTTGAATATTTGTATAATGTGCTTTATTGTTTGTATTAGTGACATTTAATATATGAATTATGTTTAAGTTGGTTGTACAATATGCTTGATAATTTGTATTTTTTGTGTAAGGGGTGTTTTAATAACTGAATTAATTGTATTTATTGACCAGTTAATTAATTGACTATATTAAATATCTTGACCAAATTAATAGTGCTTTGTATTTTGTATATTAAGCTTTAAGACTTGTAAGTCTTAAAATTAAGATTGATGAGAAAGATCATTAATAGTGCATTGTGTATTGTATAATAAGCTTTGTATTTTGTAATTATTAATTTTAAAATTATAAGGAGAGAAATTCATTCATCTATTATAAGTAGTTTAGATATAAATAAGTGTGTATATTTATGAATCAAGTGATCCCTTTCAAAAATGGTAACCCAAAATAAAGTAGTACTACGTATACTTTAATGAGATTAATAATAATTCAACCAAGGTTGTCAAGATCGGGATCCTACCCAGGATCGTTTTCGTCTTTGCAAGATCGTGATCGTAAGATTGGATCGGGATCTTAAGATCCTACTTTAATGTTATTTCTTAATAGTTTATGTAATTTTATACAAATCTACAAATTCTAATACATTATAACCATAAAATACTATGAATGTTTCATATAAATGTTGAGAAAAGTAAGATCGGATCGGATTAGATCGTAAGATCGTAAGATCGTATGGCCAAGATCGGGATCCTATAAGATCTTAAGCTTGCAAAGATCTTATGTAGGATCTGGATCGTTTTTGATTTGGGTATCCTAAAATGTAACATCCTCATATGAGGGACAACTATGAATCCAACCAGTCTAATCTAATCGAGTGACAGAAACATTAAAAAAAAAACAAAAAAGGGCATATATTACTAATCAATCCATTTCTTCTTGTTGTTGAAATGGGTATGGTGATCAAAGGTGTGGGTTTTCATGGGTTGATGTATTGATTAAAGAAAGAAAGAAAGAAATGGATCCGGAGCAGACGTTTATAAGAGTACAGGAGAGATTCTCACATGTGTTGACACCCAGAATCAGAGCTTCTCTCGAATATATTTATCTCTTCATTGCAATCACTCTTTTTTCTATCCTCGTTGTTATGCACGCCAATTATGTCCAACAGGTCCTTTTTACCCCCTTTTCTATTTTTAAATTTATTCACACTTCATAAATACTAACTAATTTGAATGTGGAGTAAGTGAGACTGTCTGTCAGAGTGAAGAAAGTTATTATAATCATCAACTATTTAAGGGGGTGTTTAGATTAGCTTATTTATCTGGCTTATGGGCTTATTTGAATATGGAAAAAGCTCATAAGCCCACTCCTTAGAGCTTATTAACTTGAGCTTATTGGCCTTAGCCAATAAGATGAAGATGAAAACGTCATAAGCTCCAAAGAGTGGGCTTATGAGCTTCTTTCATATTCAAATAAGCCCATAAGCCAGATAAATAAGCTAACCCAAACACCCCTTAAATATTTTTTTAAGCAATTGTGTTTTCTCTTTAAACGTAGTATAGATTTAGGAGGATTTTATTAGACAGACAGACAAACATTTGCTAATGTACCAGGATTAAGGGGGTGTTTGTTTAAGCTTATATGTCGGCTTATGACCTTATTTGTTTTTGCCTTATATTTCACAACCGTCATTTTTCCGCCTTAATTTCAGACTTGTGGGCTTATATAAGTTTATTATCATATAATAAACTTATATAACTAATAAGCCCGCAAGTCTCAAATTAAGCCGGAAAAAATATAAGGCGAAAAACAAATAAGGTCATAAGCCCACATATAAGCTTAAACAAACACCCCCTTAATATGTATCTTCATCTTTGCTGTCGTTTTAACATCCATATTCAAGTATGCATTGCTCAAATGGGATTAAGCTAGTACGAATTAAAAGGTTCAGTAGACGTGGCAAATAGAAAATTTTACCTAGTTAGTTGAATTAGAGAGTTATCGGAAACCTTTTTTCTTTCGGATGTAGTATAGCCGTATAGGTGTAAAACAACAGAAACCATCTTTTGTTCACTTTAAGACGTGATATACACGTGACTCGCTTGGTTAATATTCACTAGAATTCCAGATAGCCTGTCAGCAGAGCTGGTTTTTATTACTCTTTTGGAGATACGCGTTAATATACATTGATTCAAAGAATGAAAGCTAAATCGGGGCTGGTGACTTTCTTGGTGACGCATAACTGTGAGATATTTGCTATTAGTATCAAAAGTTTGTTCAATGACAATGATTCGGAGTAGCTAGGCTCATACAATAAACTATGCTGGCATGTTTAGAACAACATATTTCAGAACGAGTCTGGTAAGGAGGAAATTTGGAATGAAGGCTATTTGTTAGGTCACGTGGCCCCTCAGTGATGATGTTAGACCAAAGTTCTCAATATGACATTTGTGTCGATTCGAAGAAAGATATTTGTGTTATTGTAAACAAGAAAGTTGGCGCTTCACTAACTTACAAACTAATGTAATAGGATTTATCGGTTTGTCATTTGATGAGATTGTTTAGGTGCAACTTGGACAATTTAGTTAAGTTATTCGTATTCTGCTTAGCATGTAGATTCTATGTTTTGCAGCCTGGATGCTCAAGTGAACTTACTGGAGTCGCAACTACTGAAGCCCAACTTATCCAAATTAAGGTTTGCTATTTTCATCATACAATCTGTTATAATATTTATGTGTAATGCTGTCTGGTTGTTTAGTACTATTACGAGAGATCAAGTTTCCAAATTGTTCATTTCGCGTCATTATTCAAGTCATTATTATCTTTTCTGGAAGTTCCGAGTTTTTTTATATGTATTTTACAAAACTCTAGATGGAAACTAAATTATTGAGGTGGGCGACTGGATGAGCCTTAGAATCAAAATCCGGTTGACGTTTAATCAACCTCCTGTGTTTGTACTTTTGGTCTGCTGTAACCCAAAGCTGTAGTGTCATATACTATCAAGGTATGGTGTAACCTTTAGCCTTATAAGTCATAACTACTCCCATCTCATCTGATTGTCTAAGTGAAAGTTGTATGGGCCATAATATAATACGGAACATGACAGATGATGTTGCCATTTACTTCAATTCACAACAGGACATACTTGTCAGGAATCCAGTTTAAGGTCACTTTGAGACTCAATATATACAACCTAGGATAATTTAAAGCTCCTCTACTTTAAGTACATTACTCCTCTGGTATATAATCCTTGTTGAATAAGGAAGCAATTTATAAGATTATTTAGAATCCTAGTGCACAAAGACCCCAAACTGAATCTAGGTCTGCAATTCCTGAAGTGCACGAAACACAACTGCATCCAAAGATTTCGTAAAACATTAATTATATCATTCTAAACATGCTGTTAGTATTTATGTGACTCGGCTGGGCATCATATCTTCTTTTCGAAATCTATAGAAAAATATTTAAAGTTTTTTACTACATTATAAATTTGAGTGGTAAAAATATTTAAAATAAATAAAAAAATTCTACATCAGAAAACAAGAAGTAGATAGAAATCTTTATAAGACTTCTAGTTGCTTATGGATATAGTTCTAATTGAATGCATGCTTCTGCTATTGCTTCATCGTATATAGCTGTTGCTACAATGGCGACACTGGATTATTTTATTCTGTAATGCTTTATGGAGTCCCCTTTGTTGTGCAGATTACTAGTGCTGGCTTGTGGTCACAAAGTGAATCTGAGAATGATGCAAAAGATTTTGTTGACGTAGAAACTAAGGCTAATGATCAGAAAGTTGCTGATCAGAATGTTGATGAATCAACCTCTTTGGATGCACAGTTTTGGTCAAATTGGGTTAGTTCAAGTGGTATGAGCGGGAAATCAGCTTTAAAATTCTGGAAGACTGATAATGAACTTCTTGAATCACAACCTGAGACTTCCATCAGTAGTGATGTTATTGAAGATACCTATAGGAAAACCAAGAAAGATGAGTCTCGCAGCAGGTTTCCTATGTCCGCTAAAGAATCACTGAAAGCTGCAATGTTACGCGTTATTAGGAAGTGGCATGGTCGCTTTTCATTTCTCTGGAAACATTCAACTCGAATTCTGGGAAGTTTATGGGTGAGTGAAAGCTATCATATCCTTCAAGTGCACGACCATAATAATTGATGTGTGTGATGTTGGGATATGTATCTATCAGTTTGTGATCTCGTGTCAAATGATTAGGCTTGTTTGTGTGTTATTCTTTATGTTGCAACTGCTGAATTTTCATGAATATATCATTACTTGAACAAAATTCAATGGTCACAGATCTTCTCTTAGTTCTTTTGTTTTTGAACTAGATAGATAGTTTTTGCAAACAATGTTCAGTATTCTGGCAATGCTCAGCCAGAGCATCCGGGTTCTCATTGAACTTTTAGCATTATTAGACTGTAATTCTGTAGATCAATAAAAAGTAGTTACACAGATGCAAATTAGGCCCCATATGAATACTATAGCAGTTGCCTTAAGGTGGTTTAAGAGTTATATGGGTATCCGAGCACTTGTAATTTGAGATTAATCTAGGGCAAGTAACATGAGAAGTCTAGTTTTAAGTTGGTAGATTTCATAAATTGTTTTCCTCTCTCTCTTCCAGACATAACATCCATGCATTGTAGCACACTGTCCGATGTTAATCTGTAATCTGTTTATTTATGATCCACTTCTAGTGTGTTGTTTAGTCTCTTTGCAATATACGTATCTGATTGGTTAATTTGAACTTCAAAATGCAGGACATTGCAGGTATCCATTTAAATATCGATGTCAATAAATGCCTTCGTATACTTCACCTGGACAAGATTAATTCATTGGCCGGTAAGTTATCTATCTAGACGCCCTTGATCTTGCTTTCTGACCTATATCAGTCTCAAGCCTTGTTGTATGCATTTATATGTCAAGTGACAATTCATGTTAGATTATTGGGCCTTACACTAAGGGAGGTTTGTGACAACTGTTATCAGGATAGCCTTTTTTTTGGTTTGTCAAGAAAATTGGGAATGTAATCACTGGCTCTGCAACGTTATTATAGTGTCTTATAATTTTGTTATTGGTAGACTGTGAATCGAGTGAAGAAAAGAGATGTATGTAAATTCTTTGATCCATACTCACAAGTCTTTTACTTTTTAAAGTTTTCATCAACGCACATGGCTAGTGTAGGAAGATCAGAAATCTGTGTTATTGAGGATCATATCTTAACGTCAAACTCCAGGATCGTCAGTTCAGGCACTTAAAATATTCATTTGTAACACACTGTAATCAGAATTCACTAGTGTAGTGACTACAATTCCTTGATGTTATTCTTTAATATTAGGGCATAATTGTCTCAATAACTATTGAGGTGATTTGAGTCAGTCATACCGTGGTTTTATGGTGTAGGATTTTGAAGGTAGCCCAGTCTTAAGATTTTGCTATGTATGTCTGTTATGTAATGTTCAGTATAGAAAGCTGTAGAGTAATCTGTATTAATAGGTAACTTCTGATACGCAATAAATCCCCAGATATTTTCTCATTGCAAATTGTTTTTTGGTGATTTAGTGCAGTGGCTTGAAACTAGAAGCAACGCCTTTGAACCAACTTATCTTTACACAATGGAAAAGGTAAGAGATGACTCACTGATTATTCCTTTTGTATCTTCTTATTTATTCATCCAACACTTTACTCATTCAAACTGAGAATTGCTGGTTCTTCAATTTCACTACAAATATATATCTTTAGGAATCTTTACGATGGAAACCGTTCAATTATCTCACTATTTTTAACTGCGCTTTTGATGTTCCAAGCTCTTTAGAAAGGCATGACATGTATTATTGAATATGTTCAATTGGAAGATATGCATTTGTAAAGTATTCAAGGTCATTTTTGTAGGGTTACTTTCTGCTGCCTGAAAGAGCTAGATCTCGACATAACATCCGAACTATCAACATCAGCCTTTCAGCACGCCATTCCTGCTTTGGGAACAGGTACTGGTCATCTCATAGTTTGTAATTGGGTCATTTTATTTTGGCTTAGCTGTTAGGAAATGGTACATTGAACAAAATCACATATGGACACTTGATAAATTTAAAATATACTGTCCATCTGGTTAGCTATTCAGTTGATACACTGAAGTCCCAATAGCTACTTACTAGGGGCGGCAATCGTGACGGATTCGGAACCCAAACATGACCCATTTACTTAATTGTGTCCAAAACTAATCCTATCCGGACATGTTTAATGCACGTGACCCAGGCACGGTCCGGGTAACTTGTTTATCTAAACGGGCCAAATAGAGTATAAACAGATTGTAAAGCCATACACGGGTTAAATGGGTTGACAGGTTTAAGTAACTTATGTTGTATTTGTCTTCTAACGTTAGACGGATGGGCCAGGTCAACCCAAATACGTCATGTTTATTATACGGGTTTGACGGGTCAAAACGAGTCGAGCGGTAAACGGAGATAAATTTATTACCCAAACTCACTATCATATGGGTTAGATGGGCTGCCCCGGACCCGTTAAGACCCAACTCGAAACTGTTGGCCTTTGTGTTGTGTCAAAAATTGCCACCTGTACTGTTAAATGTACATTTCAAAAAATTTTATATTCATATCCTGCATTCTACAGGTGGCAGCAGCTTCTGATCAATAGGCTTGTAGGATATGACACTATTTTGATGAACAGTTTACTGAATTCTCCGGGTCAAGGTAGGACAAAGTCTTTAGTTTGGATTGATAAGCTATAAATTCATGCTAATGTATTAGGTGAAAGGAGTATGACCATGTGAAGTTTGTAATCATTGTCTTTGAAATCTGATACAGGATATCTATATAATTACCAAACAAAAGAATTCTACAATCTTACATATGCGCGTGAGCAACCAGAAGGGTCAGCAAAATTTGGAGGTTTGCTACCTTTTCCATTTATCTGCTTATTTTAATCCTTTTATGCCAAGTGTGAAGTAAGTACTTCGGTGCCAATTGTCACCTGTAGAATCTTTTTTCTGTATTTGTATGTAAAAGGTTGTTCTTAACGATTTTACGTTTTGGTTTTGATTCAAGTAAGAATGATCCTAAAATCAGAGCATTGTCCCACGCTGATATCACTTTTTGAATGATCTTAATAAATTTCTTCTACACAGATGGATGTCACTAGTTTTCTGAAATGGACATGTCATCTTGATAGGCCCTGGTTTTTATTAGATGTATAAGATTTTAATTAAAAAAATAGGGTTTAAGGTTGTAAGTTTATCATATTGTTAGCATGTAGCTATCTATGATAATCAGTATACAATCCATGTAGCCGGTAGCCATGAGCCAAAGTTTCTATTAGAGAACCTAACGTATAGAACATCAATATGAATATATTTATCTTTACGTCCCTGCTTTAGACAAATTAAAAAGTTGTTGATGACAAAAATTCAAATATCTGGCCCTAAGTAATTAAAACGACAAAAGCTGTCCTTGCCATTGAAAAGTTTGTGCTAGTACAGAATACGTAGGGGTCTATAGATTGGAAAGTACTTTCCTATGAAATTTTGAAATAATTTTCAAAATTATGGTTGAAATCTATAAAGATACTGACGGTTTGGCTCTATACATGCAGACTATTTTGCTACAAAGTGTGGGGTGCTTATGATGTCTCTCTTTGTTTTCTTCACCACGACAATGTCAGTTTCATTTACACTGAGGGAGACACAGACTCGCATGCTCAAGTTCACAGGTTTGTTCTGCTATCCTCTATTAAAGATCTGAATCAATAGATAAAACTAAAGGACATATCCTTAATTTTAAAATAGTTTGCATACCTATGAGGTAATTATATATTGATGTTATTGTACGCCAATGTAAATCGTTTATGTTTTTCTCCCTTTATAGTGCAGCTCCAGCACCATGCTCGGCATCGTCTCCCAACTTTTCAGTTGATATTTGTGCACGTAATTGAGTCTCTAGTTTTTGTACCTGTAAGTGTTTTATATCTTATTGCTTTTCTTTAACTACCATAAGTTATATTGTACTATAATCTAACATGGATAATTCTGTACATTTGTATCTGCAGATAATGATAGGCATCCTGTTTTTTCTTTTTGAGTTCTATGACGACCAGCTTTTAGCCTTCATGGTGCTGATTCTTGTCTGGCTTTGTGAGCTCTTCACTCTTATCAGGTCATCTCTCTCTCTCTCTCTCACCCACACACCCACACACATGCTCTCTCTTTCACAGAAATATGTGTAATATACTAATATGCTTAATAAACAGTATGGGGGTATGCATAAACAACTACTACATCGATCACTGTTGAAGAACTTAAGGCTGTATTATTATTCTTATATTGTAATGTATATTGTAATTGTCTTGATTTGCTTTATTTTCTTGCAGTGTCCGTACACCAATATCAATGAAGTTTTTTCCACGCTTCTTTCTACTATATTTTTTGGTGTTCCATATCTATTTCTTCTCGTACTCCCATGGTTAGTTCCTCCACTTATATTCTCCAATCCTTAACTTCGGCACTTGCATTATCAGTTGCTACATTGTGGAATGAAAATTTTCAGGATTTTCCTATTTGGCACTCTCAACAACGGCTGCATTTATGCAACACCTCATCCTCTACTTTTGGAACCGATTTGAGGTGAGAACATCTAGATATATACTCTGTTTTAATTTTTAAACTAGATTTTGTTTTAAGCCAAGCTGGTTTAGTGTTGCATGTAACATACTCGTTCATGATTCATATGATGAAACTCATCTATAATATGGGAGATGGTTGAAATTAATTGGTGTTCATAAATATTATCCAAGTACAGTCTGTTGATTTCTTATTCCCCTTTTCATATAAATTGGTATTTGAATATTTTGAGATGTTATTTGAGAACTGAGGCAGTATGCCCCCAGGCTTAGCTGGAAAAGTCTTCATGCGTTCTCGAGTCTTGCTTGTATTGTTTCATTTATGTTCTGTTTTGCTTGATATTTCACAGGTTCCAGCTCTTCAAAGATTTATGCTAAATAGACGCTCACAATTTCAGCAACAACCAGACTTTCATATCACATCCTCCACCATCCTCGCCTCCACTTTGCATATTACCAGATTAAACCCCGCGAGGAACGTGATAGCCCCCCCTGTTAATACAACAAATCCGATTTCTGGACCTGGATTGAGAGGTAGTCAACCTGTTCTTGCACCCATTCATACAAACGTTACAGAAACACAAACGCAACACGAGAATGAGGACATAAATAGGGTAGGTAATCACCTTCAAGCGGCAGGACAGCCAGACAATGGTGGGAACCCTGGTGCAATGAATTCATTCAGTTCCATGTTGCTGTGGATCTTGGGCGGGGCCTCTTCCGAAGGTCTCAACTCTTTCCTTTCAATGTTTAGAGATGTAAGAGACCAAGGCCAAGCTTATGCAGAATCCCCACGCCAAGAAAACCGTGCAACGCAAACTTCTTGATTACAGTTATTCAAAATGAGGGAATGTTGGCTCGTGACAATCATAAAATGTGGATGATAAGCATCATTATAAAGTATTGTTGATATCTTGTATACTAGTTAGAAATACATGTTTTTGGTTACTTTGTAGATGTACCTTGTTGAGGGCTGATGTTATATAAAAGTTTTTATATTGATGTACAGAAAGTGTTTTGGGTTCTCTTTGCCAGTATAGAACACTCAGGTTCCCGCTCACAGCGGATGTAGATAGAATGTCACAATGATAGTGTAAGGAAGATAGAGCAGTTTTAGTCATAATGTTAGTGTTAGAAATATTGTAAATCTCTCATATGTGCCCCATTCTTGAGATACAAAACATAAACACAGCTGACAGCTCTATCCGGATTCTGTATTCGGAATACAGTGGACATTGTGAGTTGTGACAGACATTATCTGATACAACGGTCAAAATTAGATCAAACAGACAATGATGCACTATAACTTTCTTAGTCTTACTGGTACCGAAACCAAATTATGTTTTATCCGAGCCCTTCGAAATTTCTCGGATATGGATCAAAACCAAATTCCAATTAAATGGCCCTCTATTTTGGAATGTAAGTTCCAACAATATACAAGTACAAAATAGTTTTCCCCTTTTGCAGGAGGCTACAGCAAGAAAATCCAAAAATTGAAAGACCATTAATCTAAACAGCAAATACAATACGTTATTAGCTCACGTTAATTAAATACATCATACACAGAATATCTGATCTTCCACGAAGTTGAACAGAATTATTTTTACTTTTGCATATAAGGGCGAAATCATTTCACTCTATATAAACCTAACCTCTGGTTAAAGACTTCACTCCAACACATTCATTCATTCCCCTTGTTTCTTATACCAAGCAGCAATATGTCTTCCACAAACCATACCTCAATCGTTTGTTTGGTTTTACTCTTTTTCTCGGCTATGCTGCTTTCAAATACTGCATCCAGGTTGCTCCCTGAAACTTCAAGCTATGAGAGCCATGAGCAATGGATGGCTCATTATGGACGTGTATACAAGGACATATACGAGAAAGAACAACGTTCTAAAATTTACCAAGAGAATGTTCAGTACATTCAGTCATTCAACAATGCCATGAACAAAAGTTACAAACTAGCGGTCAATGAGTTTGCAGACCTTACAAATGAAGAGTTCAGAACCACAAGGAACCGATTCTTAGCACATGAATGCTCCCCATCGACTTCTGCTTTCAGGTATGAAAATGTTACAGCAGTTCCATCATCAATGGATTGGAGAACGAAAGGTGCGGTAACACCTATTAAAGACCAAGGCCAATGTGGTAAGCTTTAAGTATTTTCGAAATTTCACGTATCAAACATAGTCAAAGACTCAAAAAATTACAATAAGATAACAATATTTCATGATCATATGTAGGGTGTTGCTGGGCCTTTTCGGCTGTGGCAGCTATGGAAGGAATAACTCAACTCAAAACAGGTAAATTGATCTCTCTATCTGAACAAGAGCTCGTGGACTGTGACACAAGTGGCATAGATCAGGGATGTGAGGGTGGTCTTATGGACAACGCCTTTGACTTCATCGTAAGCAATAAAGGTCTCACTACAGAGAGCAACTATCCATACAAAGGAGTTGATGGCACCTGCAACAGCAACGAGGAATCTAACCATGCTGCAACCATTACGGGTCATGAAGATGTTCCTGCTAATAGTGAAAGTGAACTGTTGAAAGCTGTAGCAAGTCAGCCCGTCTCTGTTGCCATTGATGCAAGTGGGTCCGACTTCCAGTTCTACTCTAGCGGTGTCTTTACAGGAGAGTGTGGGACGGAACTTGACCATGGTGTTACTGCAGTTGGTTATGGAACGAGTGATGATGGGACTAAGTATTGGCTGGTGAAGAATTCATGGGGAACAAGTTGGGGTCAAGAGGGGTATATAATGATGGAAAGAGATGTTGATGCCAAAGAAGGCATTTGTGGCATTGCCTTGCAAGCGTCCTACCCTATAGCATAATTTGCGGAAGACCAACTGTAATTATTGTACATTATATGTAATTCTGGTAATGTTAATACAAGAAACGCGTAAAGTGTGATATTTATATTACATGTCAAATCATTGTATGGCTGCAGTTATCATATAATTTATCGGTAAATTGGTGATCAAAGAAATTACTAACCAAGACTGCGAGAATGATAAACCAAACCGCCCCCCTTTTTTCTCATACTTACTGGTAGCATCCTGATTAACCAATCAGATAAATTAGGACCGGTATAGTTAACCAAATTCCTCTCACAGTAATATCTATTAAAACATCCGCTGTCCTTAAAATGCAAAAACCGGTTGCTGAATTCAGAATTAGATAATTAATATGTGCCTAAGTGCCCCATTCTTAAGATACAGGACATAAGCACCAGCTTTAATCGGCTTATGTATTAGCGAAATAGTGGATGGTACAGGTGGTCCCAAAATTCATAGGGAAATATATTTTGATACTATGACCTAAAAATATATCAAACAGACCGTCCGTTGTCAATCTTGCTAGTGCCCAGGCTGCTATACACCCTGTCGACTATATTTATGCTGGGTTTATATTTCATTTCCTAAAGTTGTACAATCTCATGCTTATATCGATGTACAGAAAGTGTCGTGGGTCCTCTTTGCCAGTATAGAACACTCACTTCCTGCTCACAGCTGATGTACAATGATAGTGTAAGGAAGATGAGCAGTAATGTTAAAACTACAGTCAGTTCTTTTTTATTTAATGTTTAATCGGACATGCTCTTAAGTAATGATATTCCAAAGGGGCTTGTTACAATACTTGTGAACCAATGAAGAACCAAGTGACCATGTTTAAAACAGTCTGCTGCACAGTTTATCTTATATCTTCAGTTTGATCTCTTGAACAAAGAGTCATTTCGCTTTGCTTGTGTGACCTGGAAACATAGACAATCATTGGACACCTTTGATGCAGAAACATAATAATCTGTCCAAATAGGATACCAAAAAAGATGATTTATATGAACTATTAATTCTGCAGTTTACCGCTGACATAACTAGAAATCTGTAATCTGTAATCCTAATTGTCAAGTTATACTCCTCAACTAAAAAGTAAGTACTTCCCATGGCACAAAAGTTGTGTCACAATGATGTACTTTAAGGGAGAGACAAGATTACATCTATATTATATTCAAAGTGAGTACATTAAGATTTAATCACCTGACTATTTTACAATCAGCCAACTTTTGGTAAAGGACTGCTCACTTCAAGGAAGCAAAAGCATTATTCCAACATCCTTTTAGGTGACAAAAGAACTTACTAACCAGTGACTGCGAGAAGGTTAGACTAAACCGTCCCCTTGGTCTTCTTCTTTGGATTTCTATCACAGAACTCAGGGATCTTATACTTGCCACAAGAAGTTGAACACTAAGAAACAAATTAAAAGAATTCTTATTATTACTGGTAGCATCTTGATTGAAAATTCATATAATATGGATTCTCAGCCTGGATATATAAGCAATGACGTAGTCAACCAAATTCCTCTAATGGTAAATGGATATAACCATTTCCGACCCTTTCCTTGGTCACCCCAATAAGCCGCCGGGTCGCACGACAGAAGAACACCCAACATAAAGATAACCTAGTGAGGTTTGAACTCTAGATCTCTTGTGAGGAGGTTAAGTGCCTTCCCACTAGGTCATTTGGAGGTGATTACAAAAACATCCACCATCCTTGATACGAAGAAACCGGTTGTCGAATACATAATTGGATAGCTAATATGTGCCTCATTCTTGAGATACAAAACATAAGCACAACTCTATCCGGATTATGTATTTGGGATACATTGGACAATGTGAGTTGTGAAAGACATTTATATCGATACCACGTCCAAAATTATATCAAACAGACAATGCCGCACTATAACTCTATTAGTCTTACTGGTAACAAGGCTGCTACAAACCTTATCGACTCTATGTATGCTCTGGTTTTTTTTTCAGATCCTAAAGTTATACAATCTCATGCTTTTGTAGTGACTCTTCAACTGTTGTAATTTTATTTGTAACCTACACTAAATCAAGTTCTGGTCAGGGTACTAAATTGCCTATCAACTGAAAGTACATGCAGCAGTCCAACATACAGTGATGGTTTATGTTCTGGAGTACATCACCTAGGTTGCATATTGTTCCTGCCATACCATAAAAACATTTCTTACATATGAAAACATGTGCAGATCACTGCTAAATTAGCTATTTAGAGACATGCAGAACTAATCTGATGTGCGTTCTATGCATGCACTTCTGCCTTCAGAACATTTAAAAGCTGCCCAAAAAAAGAAAAAAGAAAGATACGAATGACAAATCCTGTTTTATCTGAGCCATTAGAAATATTTCGGATATGGATTATAACCAAACTCCAATTAAACGGCACTCTATTTAATTTGGAAGCATGTGTAAGTTCCAACAATATACAAGTACAAAATAGTTTTCCCCTTTTGCAGAAGACTCCAGCAGGAAAATCCAAGAACCCAAAGATTGAAAACCATTAATCTAAACAACATATACAATACGTTATTAGCTCACGTTAATTAAATACATCATACACATAATATCTTAGCTTCCACGAAGTTGAACATAATTATTTTTACTTTTGCATATAAGGGCAAAATCATTTCACTCTATATAAACCTAACCTCTGGTTGAAGACTTCACTCCAACGCATTAATTCATTTCCCTTGTTTCTTATACCGAGCAGCACTATGTCTTCCACAAACCACACCTCACTTGTTTGTTTGGTTTTACTCTTTTTCTCAGCTACGTTGCTTTCAAATTCTGCATCCAGGTTGCTCCCTGAAACTTCAAGCTACGAGAGCCATGAGCAATGGATGGCTCGTTATGGACGTGTGTACAAGGACAATTACGAGAAAGAACAACGTTCTAAAATTTACCAAGAGAATGTTCAGTACATTCAGTCATTCAACAATGCCATGAACAAAAGTTACAAACTAGCAGTCAATGAGTTCGCAGACCTTACCAATGAAGAGTTCAGAACCACAAGGAACCGGTTTTTGGCACATGAATGCTCCCTATCGACTTCTGCTTTCAGGTATGAAAATGTTACAGCAGTTCCATCATCAATGGATTGGAGAAAGAAAGGTGCAGTAACACCTATCAAAGACCAAGGCCAATGTGGTAAGACTCAAGTATTTTCGGAATTTCACAAATCAAACATAGTAAAGACTCAAAATATTCAATAAGATAACAATATTTCATGATCATATGTAGGGTGTTGCTGGGCCTTTTCGGCTGTAGCAGCTATGGAAGGAATAACTCAACTCAAAACAGGTAAATTGATCTCTCTATCTGAACAAGAGCTCGTGGACTGTGACACAAGTGGTATAGATCAGGGATGTGAGGGTGGTCTTATGGACAACGCCTTTGACTTCATCGTAAGCAATAAAGGTCTCACTACAGAGACCAACTATCCATACAAAGGAGTTGATGGCACCTGCAACAGCAACGAGGAATCTAACCATGCTGCAACCATTACGGGTCATGAAGATGTTCCTGCTAATAGTGAAAGTGCACTGTTGAAAGCTGTAGCAAGTCAGCCCGTCTCTGTTGCCATTGATGCAAGTGGGTCGACTTCCAGTTTACTCCAGTGGTGTCTTTACAGGAGAGTGTGGGACGGAACTTGACCATGGTGTTACTGCAGTTGGTTACGGAACGAGTGATGATGGGACTAAGTATTGGCTGGTGAAGAACTCATGGGGAATAAGTTGGGGCCAAGAGGGGTATATAATGATGGAAAGAGATGTTGATGCCAAAGAAGGCATTTGTGGCATTGCCATGCAAGCGTCCTACCCTACAGCATAATTTGCGGAAGACCAACAGCAATTATTGTACATTATATGTAATTCTGGTGATGTTAATACAAGAAACGCGTAAAGTGTGATATTTCTATTACAGGTAAATATATTCTGATACAATGACCTAAAAATATATCAAACAGACCGCCCCTTGTCAGTCTTGCTAGTGCCCAGGCTGTTATAAGCCCTATCGACTATATTTATGCTAGCTGGGTGTATATATCAGATCCTAAAGTTTCACAATCTCATGCTTATGTATTGGCCCTGCCACATTAGCTATCCTTTTAACTTCCTCCCATAATTAACAGACTATCTGACATGGCCAGTGACACTACAACTTCCGTGATTTTCCTCATAATAGATTACTTCAAGTTGGTTTAGTTCTGCAGTACATCTCCTCGGTTGCATATTGTTCCTGCCAAAAGCGGCTAAAGCAGGTATTAGGAAACAGGCAAAACTAATGGGATATATGCACGCATGCCTGCCTTCGCTACAATTAAAACCAGCAGAAAAAAAGAAAAGAGCATCGTTATATCACCCTAAACTTATTCCTACTTATCCTCCTAACAAGATGATTATAAGTTTACAACATGTGTCAAATCAATGAAAAATATATGAAGAAGAAAGGGAATAATCAATTCTAAAAATGCATCCAGTTCCCAAAGAAAGGGCTACGAATACGTGTTATATATGAACCCTTAACCAATTTCTCGTATGTAGGAAATAACTAAATTCCAAAATAATGGCCAAATTAAGGTTTGTATTGTTAAATAACCATTCAGTATAGATGTCCTAAAATTAAATTAGTAAACAACACTCTGAACCTTCAGCAATATATACAATGTGTGCAAATCACGTCCCAATCATATGGATAGCGGCGAAAAGAAGTAATACATCTAACACGAAATTAAGCACATACATGAGTTATGGTGTTTGGTTTTCCTTTAATTTATGGTGTCGTCACCCTCATGTCATTCAGTCAATGCTCGCAACCCTTAAATTTGTTTTGTCACAACGAAGGAAGGTATGAGTAATAGCCTCCTTTGAAACAAAATAAAGTATCAACTGTCATTCATACATATGGAAGCCCAGGTGATATTCCTCACAGATATCAAAAGAAAAACAAGGAAGATTCATTACAACATCTAAATACTAGTATAGCCGCGCCTTTAATAATCTCTAAGCCATATTCTCATATACATGTAACAAGAGTAGATTTGAGTCATCTCGACTTAAAACTCAGTATCAAAACAAGCTACCATGATTCTGGACACCATTGCCCGAGCAAAAGGAATATAGCTCATGCTATACCTGTTCATCAAAATGTGAAAAAAAAGGATCAGATTAGATTGCTCAAGGAAACAAATATCTAGCAGACAAAAACACATCTGTAACATAATGGAAATGTTAATTGGCTTGCATTTTTTCTACATAGTATAACGGCCAGAAACCTCATGAAATCACCTCACAACAAACATTGAAACGAATGTACATTAGTGGCTCTTATACATATTCTCTGATTATGGTTCGTAATTTGGGAACCAAAACAGACCAGGCCTTGAATTATTCATTTTGTAAAGCATGCCACCAAAACGACTACAATCATACACCAGCCAATATAAGCAAAGCTAGTATAACATTGATCAATAGGTTTTCAGAATTTCAGAAATGAGCTGGGTTGAACAAAAATTCAGACAGGTTGGACAAGCGCAGACGTCAGCACCATATTGACGGTTTAAGCAAAACAAAGGATCAACGAAGTACAACGAAGTACAACTACACACAAGAGCACTCAGCCATTAGTTGCAATGGTAAACAAGTATAGACAACAGCATTACTAAAGCTAGATTAGCACTCACATTATTATATCATTCTCTCAAGAAACTGGTACAAATGCCATGTAAAAGTGCCCAATAAAATCTTTTATCGCTGAAAAAAGGTGACTAGAAATAGTGAATCTATAACATATTGGGTTTCAGCACGTTATGTACACTTGGAGCATTCAACCAATGATAAATGCAAATCTCCGCTTGTATGGCTCATTTTACACTCAAGAGAGGCATGTGCACGTGTTAAACAAGGAATTATAAATGCAATCATTTCCCTATACACATGCAAGACAGGAATAATACATGGAATCATTTCCCTCTAATAGTTCGATAATTGCTGCCCAGAGTGGCATTCTAATAGGCAATTACTCCAAGAACAGCGTTGGTCTTCAAACTAAAGCTATGATTTAACCACATGATAAGCCCTAACTTCAACTTTAGATGAAAAAGAAAAAAGAAAATAAAAGAAACAGGAGTATGAACGCAAATAGTCCAATTAACTTTCAAGAGGTCGATCGACTCTTCAAAGATGCCTAACTCAATATGAATCTATCTTCTCCTTATCTCCATTCGTAAAAGAGTCAAACTAAGAATCCTCTCTTAAAACGAAATACAAATTATCAATACTTGTTCGCAGAAAAATAATTTGGATCCTAAAACAATAATAATAACATTAAATATGGCTTTTAATTCTGAAGTCTATGTAACATAAACATAAGTAAAGCATAATCTTGATTATAGAACAGTTAGAACAGTAACATGAATCAAATCTATGACGTACCAAATGAGAGCACCAAACTCTAAGATGATTGCCACGAGTGTCAGTAGCTTGTTATGAACCTGCTTGTTGTCATCAGCGGAAGATAGAATAAGAGAGGAGTGATCTCTTTAGCACGTTTAAGAGCAAAAAAGGATGACCAACTTACATAGAGAGCACATAACAAGGCAAGTAAAATGCTTGCAAGATATAAGGCAGTTGCATAAATTCGGACAGGATCAAGCATCATATTCACTTGCCGCTTAGGGCCAATCAAGAATCCTGTGCTGCCATACAATAGAAAATCTTAGCACGTGTAGACATAATATAAGAAAGAGCTTGTAGTACAAAACTATCATGTAAGATGAAACAAAGGCATAAGCAAGCATTTATATTTAGACGAATCAGAGCAGTCATATCAACTGCGGATAAAACACCCATAAACTAGACATGAGCTCAAAATGAAATTTATGAATAATAATCTGACAGAACCAATATATTATATTAGACTAGATGTACTCATATTATTCAAAGGAGGGTATTTATTGTAACATTGCATTCTATATATACCTCCTCATTGTAACCTATTAGACACATACTACAATGCATACAATTCCCTAGACTGTTTAGTTGTATGTGTCTATTTAGTATAACGAATTTAACTTATTGTATAACCACAACTTAGTAACTTACAACTATACGCTCCTACAATACTCTTATTCTGAATTTCATGTGACTGTCAGAAACAATGTTTTGAGCAGAACAGGTCATCAGAATGAATTAAGTATTAAAAACCCAAAAAAGTGCAGTGAAACAGAAACAACATAGTCAAAATATAGAAAAATAAGATGAAAGGGAAGCATAATTAAGAAAGCCGCAAGGATCTGAGATCATGGACCTGCAGAATCTGTAGCTTCATAAACCCAAAATCTCAATATGCGTATCATTGACTAAATTTTCACTCACCAAATTCAACTTGCACTACAGACTATCCATGCATTCTGAAGGTAATTCTTATGAAAAAATGCAATATTTTGTGACTTGAGAAATATGTGGATTTTTCAGACTTCGCTTTACAGTGTATATGACAGACTACTTTACGTGTAGTTCTTAACACAGGACAAGAATATGTTTTTTCGGTTTACAAAGTTAAACAGGCCAACATGTTTTCCTAGACTATGCATTGTTCAAACACCTCTATAACATATTAAGCCTTGGAGTCAGCACTAATGGGATCAATTTTTTGGGGTACATCACCGACCCCTTAGAGAATGAAACATGGTGATTGACATGAATGAATATGAGAAATACACAGGGATCATGTTATGAATAAAATACTAATGGCCGATGAAATCATCGAAAGGTTATGAAAGTCATTTAACTACAATGCATGTGATCTTAACACAAACCTCCCAAGTGAAAGCAAATTTCCAAAGGTGAATGCTATGCCAAACTTGATTGGGTTGAAGAAAACCAACATCGACTGCAAATAGGAAATTTTAGCAAGAGAGTGAGCGACAGTCTTTGTTAAATTTAGATTTAACCATCTATCTATACATAATAAAGAAATTTGCTGATAAAAAAACCAATTTGAAGTTATAAGTACTAGGCTTAAAAACAACACAGATGGTAAAAGTACAATATCAATGTATACACTTTAGAGTTATTTTCTTCATTGTGCTCATATATCATTGTAAATAGAAGTCTGGCAAAACAAAGGATTATTACACTTACCATCGGTGGCATCTTTAATTGTAGACTATAATCTAAGAGACTAATAAGAACCTTTAACATAAACAGCTTGTGAAGCTAAATCTTCTGGCAAACAATCAAGGTAGGAAACAAAAGAGGGAAGTGCTAGCATAGATGAACTTATAATTGAGTGAAAAGTGAAAACCTTGCATGGCTGCATAACCCCCTCATAATCCATATAAGCCTTCTAAAGCGTGGTACAGTAGTTTGATGTGATTGGGAACCATGTTCTTACTTCAATAGTGAAATGAATAGGACCCGCGTGTATGGGGGCATTTGGGATGGAATCGCAGAGGATGGAAATGCAGAGAAAGAGTACAGCTTTGCAGAAAGAGAAAAAAAAAAATCTGGACTTTGGTCTTTGGTACAAACATAGAATCGATAACTGAGAATTCAGTTTCCCGTTTAGTGTATGGAAATGGATCTAATTACCTGAATTATCCTTATAGAACTCTCTGTTTTGCTATAAATCTGGTCAACTTATGTTTTAGTATATCTTATGATTTACAGATAAAAATACTTGTCTCCTATAAAACATTTTTTTATCCATATGACCGTACAAAAACATAAGTTATAAAAATGCTTGGGCCGTCTTAGAAAAAGTATAGTTAACATCAAAAAAATTACTGCTGAGTTTAACATGTATATGTGCATAGATTTCCGAATGCGCATTATTCTTTTAAGAGTAAAGAAGAGTAGTTCAAGTATTTAACTCTGTTCCCATTCTACTGCATGGCATAACCAAATGTGGGATTTGATGCTGTCGTTTCTCCAAACCCATTCTCTGTTTCCCCACTTTCATTATCTGCGATTCATCCTACCAAACGCGCCCCAAATATGTTACTGATAGATGTGCAAATACATAGGGTAAAAGGTGCGCTAACTGGCCACAAATTTCCCTTAAAGGCGCTAATAGACAAACTTTATATATACCCCTAAAATGCATGCAAATGATCTTGCACAAAATTTCCTTTGATATTCCAAAAAGGACCTTAAACCATTCAGCACATATCAGAAGCGAGGTTCTTGAATACTTCTGTGTGATAAATAAAAACAGCAGCTAGAAGAAAGGTTACACTAGCTATTGTCTGGTTGTTAAAGATTATAGCATAAGCCTAGACTCTAATACTCTAGTACCATGATAAGGATTGACATCAGAGGCATTAATGTACAGCTCAAACATTAAAGGCATGAATGTATCATTAGCTTGTGTTCACACACAAAAATAACATAGTCAAATTGAAATGTGTACATATAAATCCAAATCTTTTCCAGAAAACCCGCAGAAAGATCAGCAGAACATGTAACACTTATGTTGTCTGAACATTGACACACCCAAGTAATCAACTGGGCACCCCTATTAACAACATAAAGATGCTAGTTGACTATTAATACAGGCTGGTTCCGACCTTTAATGTCTATGGCCTTAACTTAATAGGAAAACTGAAATCTAATCATTGCTAAGACTGCTATTCGATCCATTCACAGTGAAATACCAAACTCAGTGTTCACTATCTCGATGGTGGCAAATTCAGTAAAGCACATTTGTGATAGCAGTTATGCTTCAAAGTAGAGTTAAAAATATAAGGAGTA
>OU343219.1:6137238-6154915 GCA_910596185.1 Chrysanthemum makinoi
ATTTTTATCTGATGTTCGTCAATTTATGCTCTGTTGTTTAGTTTATGAACATATTATCTATCTGTTGTTTTTTTGAATTTTTATTTGTGCTTATCTTAGCTGTTATGTTATCTCAGGTTCATCACTTAGGGCTTATCTTTGCTATGATGTCAAATTATGCTCTTTTTGTTTTAGTTGATTGAACATATTAACTATTTGTTGTTTTATGAATTTTATTTCTGTTTTATTTGTGAGATTATGTTTTTGGTTCATTAGTTATTGTCCTATGTGTTTTTATAGATAATGATTATGAACCTGTTCCATATTGTTGTTCGTTATTGTCCATACAGCTTATGCAAAAAAGCTGGTATTGAGGTCCGTTTAGGTCAACAGTATAAATCTAAGAAGAATAAGGACAAAAATCTGAATTTGAAGTATTTTGTTTGTAGTAAGGGAGGTACAAATCAACCCCCAAAAGTTGGAGCAAATTCTAATAATAGGAAATATCCGTCTAAGCGTACTGATTGTAAGGTTGTTTTTCACGTGAGGTTTATCGAAGGAAGAGGATATTGGTGTTATGAATTTGTAGAAGGTCATAATCACAGCCTAGTTAGTCAGGAGGATAGCGTTTTTCTGGTTTCTTCTCGTGATGTTTCTTATGCTCAGCAAAAAAAAAAAATTATTTCAAGCATCTCAAGTAAATCTTGGTCCAGTGAAGGGTTTCAATTTACTTAGGCATATATACGGAGACTATGATTTTATAGGGGATAGTTCCGTTGATTGTAAAAAATATATGAGAGATGTGCTTGATTTCATAGGTAAGAATGATACGCAGATGTTAGTTGAGATGTTGATGAACAAGAAGGATTCGTTTTCCTAATTTTTCATTTGAGTATGAAACTGGTGAGAATAATGCTTTGACGAATCTTTTCTGGGCTGATGAATATGCAAAAAGGAACTATTGTGCGTTTGGAAATGTTGTGTTATTTGATGCTACATTAAGAACGAATAAGCAAGTTCATTTTATATGTTTTTCATTATATGTTTTTCTTTTTCAGTATTTAAAGATAAGATAGATTTTAAGTTTATGTACCCCACCTATCTTATTTCTTTATCAGAAAATCCACTGTCTTTTTCATCTACCCCATTTATCTTATCTCTTTGTCTCATTTGCTATCTTTAAATAATGATGAAGTGAATGTAAATAGGCCATGTTTTTAGCTTGAATTGTTTCCCCGTAATGGGAGGTGGGTGACTGTGAGTAGCTTTTGAATCTTATTGATCATCTCAAACACACATAAACTTCGTTGCAACAAGATGATGTTCATTGGTATAAAAGTTAATTCGCGTTGCCCATCATATTGTTCTGGAAGTTTATGTGTGTTTGAGATGATCAATGAGATTCAAAACATATTCCCAGTCACCACCTTCCATTGCTGGGGAAACATTTGAAGCTAGAAACATTTAAACAAGATTTTTAAAGCTAGCGTATTTGTTTGTTATAAGTGATGCGCTTGAAATGATGTAAATGGTTCATCTACCCCATATATGTTATCTCTTTATCTCATTTGTAAATGGTTCACCAGTTATATAATAATTGGTTATGTTATAATAGGTTAGTTTATGTTAGGGAATTGATACTCACACCACCTTTTTTGATTATTGCACCACAATATGTGCATTGTAGTTTGTACTGTACAAACTGCAATGCACAGTTTGTGGTGAAATAATCAAAAAAGGTGGTGTGAGTATCACCTCTCTTTATGTTATCATAGTTTTGTTTTAGCTTTTCATTATATGTTTTTCATTTTTCAGCTAATGATCATTTTTGTAAGTAATAAGTTCATTAGTGTTTTAAAATAAGGAAGATAATAAGTTGATTGTATGTGACTGTAACATGTCATGTGACTTGTTACCTCACACAATCTTATCTTATCTTCAATTACTAACATCTATCTTATCTCTTTATTTTTTCCTCTACCCCACCTATCTTATCTCTTTATCTCTTTGTTATCTTTAAATATTGATGAAATGAATGTAAATAGGTCATGTTTCTAGCTTGAATTGTTTCCCCTAAATGGATGATGGGTGACTGTGAGTAGCTTTTGAAACTCATTGATCATCTTAAACACACAGAAAATTCGCCACAATAAGATGATGTTCATCGGTATAAAAGTTAATTCGCGTTGCCCATCATCTTGTTCTGTCAGTTTTGAGATGATCAATGAGATTCAAAACCTATTCACAGTCACCAGCTTCCATTCCTGGGGAAACATTTGAAGCTAGAAACATTTTAACAAGATTTTAAAGCTGACGTATTAGTTGTTATAAGCCAATGCGATTGAAATGATGTTCTGAATGTAAATGGTTCATCGGTTATATAATAATGTAAATGGTTCATCAGTTATATTATAATGGTTCGTCGGTTATATAAATAATGTTTATCATTTATTTTTTATAGGTACAAAATGGTTTTTGTACCATTCATTGGGATTGACAATCACAATCATTATGTTACATTTGGAGTTGCCTTGCTGTCATCAGAATCGAAAGAATCTTACATCTGACTGCTTCAATGTTTTCTAATAGCGTTTGTTCGAGCACCAAAGGTTATTGTGACTGATCAAGATGGATCAATGAAAGTTGCAATAGAAACATTTTTCCCATTATCTCATCACAGATTATGCATGTGGCATATCATGCAGAAGTTGACTTCAAAGGTATGTTCCTCAATTTGTTTTTTTTTTAATTATTTTTGTTTATTAGTTACTTTTGTTCATCAGTTAGCTTTTGTCCATCAACCTTTTTCTTCATCAGTTAGTTTTATAAAATAATGTTCATCAATAAGTTTTTTTCATCATTAAAATTGATCTTGATTTTGTAGGTTGGTCCCGTGTTAGCCAAAGATCCTACTTTTAAAAGAAGAATATCATATATTGTTTGGACTGATAGAATAGAGTATGAGGATTTGTAGGAGCGTTTGTTAGTTGATTTCGATTTGAAGAGTCACAAATGGCTTTCAGACATGTATAATTTGAGGCATAAATGGATTCCCGCCTATTATAGGGATGAGTTGATGTCGGGTTTGATGCGTACTTCTTCTATGTCAGAGAGTGAAAAAAATGCTTACGGTCACTTGACAAGTATTGATTTTGAATTTACGGGAGTTTTATAATCATTTTGATAGTTTCGTCGGTTGCCAAAGATTTGCTCAACGTAAAAATGATCATGACAGTCGGTATGCTATTCCAGATATGCACACCGAACTTGAGATAGAAAAGGAGGCCTCAGAATTATACACTCGGTCCATTTTCTTTGATGTTCAAACTGATATTTATGCTACTGTGATTTCATGTATGTCGGTAAGTGTTTCGAATGTTGATTTTGGCAAAAAAATATGTTATACAAGATACTGGTGAAGATGAGCAGATTTGAAGGCGACATAGTCAAGTGGAAGGCGTTCTAAATGAAGTTTTTTATGAGGTAACATCTTTTTTAATTAGTTTTTGTTCATAAGTTTTTTGTAATCCGTTTTTTATTAGTTTCTGTTCATCAGTTTTTTGTACTCGACCATTGTATGTACTACTTTCTTTTTTTCAGGTCTAGTGTAAACCAACTGAAGATTTTTCTGAGTGTACATGCAAACATTTTGAGTCATATGGACTGTTATTTTATCATATCTTTTTAAGTTCTTCGATTGTCAAAGGTTAAAAAGTTTCCAAATAAATATGTGCTTAGTGTTGGAGTATGCTCGTGTCATAATAAATAATTATATGACTAGTCATATGTGAGCCTATGGGGTCACACACATATACACTTAGACACCATTATCATAATGTATTTTTCATATTTACATTATGTATAACCTTTGTTACATAAGGGAGTAATGTGGAGTATTTGAACTTTGAAGGGCTTAAAGTGTAACTTAAGATTTGACATCAATTAGCATTAATGCTAATTGATTATGATTTGATAATCATTTATGTTAATTGGAGGTTACATCTTAGACTTGAAAGACTTTCTCCTCTCTCCCTCTTGGTGAACGTCCAACACATACACACACAAGGTGTTTTTGGTTTTGGTTTTTCCTTCCTTGATAATTCTAAGAGTAGTCTTGTGCAAGGATTGGTACAAAGGTTAAGACTAGCATCATAAGGGTGATTGTTAGACGTGTAGTGTGTTTCACACATCGGGAAAGGCCAACCTCATTGGTCTTTTGGTTTCTTGGTTCCATTCGTGGAGGTGATTGGTGTCTCGTAACCGGAATCACGCTACAAAGGTATAAACCTTTTCTATGTTTTATTTGATTGATCATATGGCAATATGGATCCGTTGTTGGTGATGATTCCGCTGCGTTTATATGTTTTCTTTATGTTTATTATATTCATCATCACCCATAGTGGTATCACGAGCCATCATATGTGCCATATGATTATCGGGTATGCGAAAAAATGGTCAAAAACGCGTGTTTTTAAGTGTTTTATGCAACCACTTTCAAAACAGCCCCGAGGGCTCTATTTTTCATGGATTAAGAATATTATTAGTTATATAAAGATCTGTGATTTTTGGTCCTATGGCCATTGGTTTCGCATACGTTAATTAAACAATGTGCGGTAACGCAAAAATGGCTTTTATCGCGTTGTGTTAATCGATTCTTGAAACGATTTGAAAACAGCCCCCAAGGCTTTATTTTCTGTGGTAAAATGATTTTTAGAAGGTCTAATATCAGTAGGTTTGAGAACCTAAATCCATTTTACTCGCGTACCAATCGGGGTTTTAATTCTTGTTGATTATTTCTTCGATTAGTTGGCTAATTCTTTTATTTCATGTCATTTAAATTGTTCCCATGGCAAATACATGCATGTTTGCTCATGGGATTAGCCAACACCTTGTTATGTTCATAATTTTATGGTATTATTATGTGTATATGCAAAGCCGATGAAAACCTAGACCACTTGTGCCATGTATGATTGTGATTGTCATTTATTTCTTGTTATTTGGGGTTTGCCATTGTTTCGGCTTTTATGTATGAATTTTAATTTGGTTTTTGCCATTGTTTGGGAATTTTACAATAGTTAGATAGTAGATTAGTTGTATTTAACATTCTATATATTGTAACCGATGCTTGGAATGGAATGGCAAAGCATAAAAGACATAAAGACGTAAAATGGCTGCTCGTACAAGCTGCAGTAAAACCGCGTTTCCCGGTGATTGGTAGCGTATTTTTTAACCAAATTTTTTCTGCAGGTAGACAACTCATGGGCCCACAACTTTGTAGTTTGGTGCTAAGCTCGGGGATGACTCCTTCTAGGCCGTTTGGGCCTCCGAATGCAGAAATTCTGGGCTGGCACATTCACTTTTCATATGCATTATGGGCTTCTACTTATCCTAGCTTGGTCTTGGAGCAAGTGGGAGTCCTCCGTGTGGTTGTGGTTTATGTCCCTAGATGACTCTTGGTTCTCGTGATGGCTCACGAGACCAAGCATAGGTTCTTTCATCGGTTGAGGCTTTGCATATTGTGGTTGTGTGTTGGTTGTTTGCTTATTATGTATGTTGTGAATGTATATAACTTGCAAAACGTTTTCTAAAACTTAAAACGCAACACAAACCATTTTCAAACAAAATCTTATGATTTAGTTTAACTAAGTTTAAATATGGATTTAACTTAAAATCATTGTGTGGAAAACTAGAAGGGGGTTGAATAGTTTTACCAATTAAAACTTCATTTTAATCTATTTAGATCGACTTATGTCAATCTATTTGGATGTGTGTGTTGGATGTTGATAAACAAACATATAAAGGTAAGTAATGAAAAGATAAGAGTAAGAAGCACAAAACCACAACGCAAGTATTTATAGTGGTTCGGCTATAAGGTCACCTTCCTTGCCCTACTCCACTCCCCGAGTCACCTACTCGAGAGTTCGTAATCACTACACCAATCTCCTTATGGCGGAGAAGCCTTCACAACGTCGCCTACTCTTTTTCCGGTACTAGGCTAACCACCGGGTTCTTTCACTCAAAGGTGAACCACACCTACACAACGTCGCCTACCCTTTATAAGGTACTAGGCTATGTACCTAGTTCTTTCACACCTTAGGTGAACTACACCTTCACAACGTCGCCTACCCCTTTATTAGGTACTAGGCTAAGCACCTAGTTCCATTGCAATGGAGGAACTACTACCACACTACACCAACGACTAATCCCAAAGGAGATCTACTCCTTTACAACATCATCAAGGATATCAATATCCTTGGATCTAATACTAGTCTATCTTGTACATCGAAACACACCATATCGAATGTACATCTAAGGCACCTTTCACTAATGCCTTTGACTAGATCTACAAGCCACCTTTCACTAATGTCTTGTGTCTTCACTTCTAAGCACCTTTCACTAATGCTTCTTTGTCTTGACTTCTAAGCACCTTTCACTAATGCTTCTTTGTCTTGACTTCCAAGCACCTACCACAAGTGGTTTATCCTATAGACGATAGATACCCTTCACTAATATCTTCGTCTTGACTCTTAAGACATCTTTTACTAATGTCTTCAACACTACACTTCTTTGAAGAAAGAAAGGAATCATCAACAAGAAGACTTCAGTAGCCTTGATGATGAGGAAGCATGGCAACTCATGGACTTGAGCTTGCTCGACTTCAAAGGTGGTGATCTTGCTTTTAAGAGGAACCTAAAAGATCACACAAAAACAAAACTACAAACATAGATCTCTTGGATCTAAAGTTAGTGAGATTAAACTCAGGGGAGAAAATATATTTTAAAAGGGTGAGAAACAATGAAGAAATGGCTCACTATTTATAGAGGAAAACCCTCTTCCCCGGATCCCAACCACAAGGGATCCGACTAGCACAAAGCTAGGGATCCGTGGTCCGCTCCTCTTTGCCCATGGGTATTTTTGGTTATGGGTCATGGGTCATGGGTTATGGGTTGATCCATGGTTTTCTTTCTAGATACAATGTATCTTAAGGTTACAATGAACTTGGTTAAGTGGTATATATAAAACCATGGGTTATGGGTCAAAACCATTTGCTAGTATTTACCCATTTAGTATATACTTGTATTTACCCATTTTAGCATACACTTAGTTTTTACCCATTTTAGTATACTTAGTTTAAGTATATGTTTAACCCAATATGTAAACACTAGTTGTTGTACATATGTATCTAAATCATAAAATCACTTATACTTGTTTTAGTGTTTTATGTGAAAGCGTAAGTGTGTTAGAAAACTATTAGTTCAAACCATTTACGTATTTTTTTGTTTCGTTAAAATGATTTTACTTTTGTTATCGACAAAACATTAGAAGATCGTAAAATATAAATAAACGTTTTACGGCTTATTTGTATTAACAATCTCCCCCTTTTTGTTGATGACAAAACAAAAATTATTTTAGAAAAAGCTAAAAAATCGTAAAAATTTGAATTTGTAGTTTTTAATTTCTTCTACCCCTTTTTGTCGAAACAAAAAGTGTTTGAAGGAAGGCAACACATTGTTTTTAAGGAAAACATGTGAAAGAAAAAGTAAAAAGAAATAGAGAGAAAATAACGGGAAAGGATCTCGTCTTTTACTCCTCCTTGACGAGTCCATCCCTATGTAAGGGCGTCAAGTAAATGATACTAATCTATTGTTTGCAAATAAGTTTGCAAAGATATCGCTACGAGACGAATGTGCTCCCCTTGATTATTGCAAAGGGATGTCACGAAATGTAAACCTAGTATTGCAAGTAAATTGCAATGTATTGCTTTGACATAAAGCTCCCCTAGCTTTAGGATGTCAAAGTCTTCATATGTAAATTGAATAACTACAAAACAAAGTTAGAAATCAAGTATAATTCACAATTTCCTGCAAATCTGATTCAAGTTAGTAGAAAGAAATATTTCTGTCTCACGGATCCCACGGTTCCCTCCTAGTAGGGATCCGTTTAGGCAAATCTAAGGGATCCGTCTGGCTGATGAATAAAGTCAGCAAAGATTGGTATAACAAGAAATGTTAATACCGAAAAGAGATATGGATTATATAGTATATTCACATACTCAGAAATATAGCTAGTAGCATGTAATTCCATTTAATAAACAAGAGTTATGATATACATGACTCGAAAAACAAGAAAATAGACAATACATGACTAGGAATTTCTAGATCACCTAACGCTTGAAGCTAAGACACCACTATAATCTTCTAGCTCAAGTTTTGTTTAGCTTTAATCTCGTCGAAACGTTCCAGGAGATGATAGAACATGAAACGTTGGTCTTCTCGTACTTCATGTATCACACTTTCAACATGTTGACAATGATAGCAATCTTTGTCATGGCTAGGTAGTCGTGGTGGATGAAATGAAATGGCTTGATTCGAAGGATCAAGTGAAGCGGCTTGTGGAGCTTCAAACGATGGAGGGATTGGTGGAGGTGCATTTAAGAATGACTCAACCAAGAATGATGGTGGTGATAGAGAAGTGTCAACTTCCATATGGTCGGTGGTTGACTTTGATGATTTGTCATAATCCAAATAGGATTATATGATGAAAATGCCGAGAAGGAGCCGGAGCAAGTGTTGACTCAACACCTTGATTTTGAACCATTATTCCTCCTAATGGGGAGAATGTTGTCGGTGGAAGTGGATGAGACGTCCTAGGAGGCAAGTCCTCTAGATTGTAGAGGTGTGGTGATGATAGTGGGGATGTAAATGAAATAGCTCTAGGAACCAATGGTGATGATTTGGTGGAGATGATATTGTTTGGCCTAGGAGGTATGGTGGTGTTTGCAAAGGTAGTTTTGTGGGTACTATCCTTTTAGGAATTGGTTTGATTGGATGATGAAGGATTCTATCATTTGTAGGCTTGACTGGAGATGATTCGGTTGAGGAAATTTCGTGTATAATACGAGCTCTTTTCATGGGTGGTTCTTTGGTGTATAAGTTTCTACTTGGGGTTTTCCTCATGATGAGATGATTTCAAGAGTTTGCAAGAGCTGAAAGTTAGGATGAGAGTGATGACTATGGAGGTCCTAATAAGGTGGTTTATAAACTAAGAGATTTGGCAAGTGCATTTAAGCCTTAAGCCACTAGAATTCATTGAAATGTGATGATTGACATGCACAAGAGTCAACTCCAGAGATGCCTGATCTAGGAACTCATTTAAGATGAGATGGAGTGTTTGAGTTAGGAAGATAAGTTGAAATGATTGTTTTTGCAAGAATTGACATAAACTGTCATCCGGATCCCACGGTTCCCTCATCAGAGGGATCCGTCTAGGCTAATCCTAGGGATCCGGCTCTCAGCAGCTATGAAAGGGTGGAAATGATGTTTCTAAGATCTAAGACCTATATCATCTTGAGTGTTTCAGTCCTCCTAAGTGTTTTTGAATGAAGGGATGCTTTGTAGCTAATGATTGTTATTTATGGAAGGATTTGGAACTTTCAAGAGTATTAATGGATGAGCAAGGATGACACTAAAGATTTAGAGTGTCAATTGAAGCTAAATGATCCTAGAGATCAGGTTATGCCTTAGGATAGTGTTTTGGAAAGTATCCTAGAAGCTTTTGAGATGAGAAAACTAGATTTAGATCAACTTTGATCATCTTGGAGGTGAGGATGATTTATGATCAATTTTGCCATAATTGAAAGATTTCTAAGACTAGATGTGAGGGATCAAGTAGAAAATAGGTGTGAGTTTAAGACGCGAAGAGTAATGGATTAAAAAGAAACGGTAGATCTATAAGCGTTTTTAGAGTGTGACCTCGGTGAGTTATGTATGAATGGGAAAGATTAACCTATCTTGATAAGGACTTAATTTGCCTTATGACACTATGTTTAGCTTAGTGTGAGGTGTTCTAAGAATGTGTTTGAAATACAATTCTTGTAATTGCAATTCTGTTCGCCGGATCCCACGGTTCCCTAAGAGTAGGGATCCGTCTAGTGTAATCTTTGGGATCCGCCCATCTGCTCAGCATGACCTTTACTAAAGGTATGCAATGATCTTGACAATGCATTATATCTCAAGGATAGTCTAAAGAGATTTCTAATACCAAGATATCAAATGTAAAATGTTTTATTTCATGAAGGAAATTTGATTACATTGATAAAGCACGAGTACAAGAGATTTGATCCTATTTTGGAATACTATTAGTTTCCTTAAGTGTTTTCGCTAGGAGGATCATTATGTGATTGATGAGTGTTGGTGGAGTCAAGAATGAAGAAAGTCTTCATGAGAGATATGTTTAGCGGTTCCATCATCTTGTTCACAAGTGCGTACAACATACTTTGAAATTGAGGATGGAAGTGCATAACATTATGATAGAGGCGTGTCAAGAACATTCCATAAGAGATGAGTTTATTCTTGGAGCCTTGAAGATTTGCAATTCGCCTTGCGAAGAAGTAGGCGAGATTGTATGGTTGTTATGTTAGCAAACAGTACAACATGTGAGCACAACAAGCGCGAAGGATTTCTCGATTTCCCCTAAGACTCCAAACATTTTCACGTAGGATGAGTGCAAGAGGCTTGTACTCTTCTCGGATATCCCTTATAAAGATAATGTTTGGATCGGAGTAATATGGTCGAGGTTTGCATATTATGCGATTTAAATCTTCCGG
Source organism: Chrysanthemum makinoi (assembly GCA_910596185.1). NCBI lineage: Eukaryota > Viridiplantae > Streptophyta > Magnoliopsida > Asterales > Asteraceae > Chrysanthemum > Chrysanthemum makinoi. Next base: position 6,147,824 of record OU343219.1, read on the forward strand.
AGAGGGTATGTGTGAACAATATGGACTATTTTCTTCACGAAAGTTGAAGAGAATCAAGAGACCAATCTTCGGTGAAGGCACATTGTCCATGATTTGGAATCCAGAGGATGTGAGCAAAATGCCCAAGGGTTAGAGCGAACTTTTGGTTTTTGATATAAAACCAAAGAGATAAAGAGCGGTCCTCGTTACGAACGATTGACTTGACGGAAGAATTCCATTATGAACCTTGGACATATCTTCTCGTTGATTTCAAGAAGACATTCTAGTCCTATGGCTCGGAAGGAGGTATTGATACCTTCTTCGAATTGTAGAGAGGTGTCTACAATACGTCCTTCGTGGAAGTGACGGTTTTCGAGATTATTGAACCCACGGACATGATTGACAGGTGTGTTGGGTTTCGGGAGATGTTAGGAGTGTAGACGCTAGTGAGTGAAAAGTCAAACTCATATTGATGCGTCATAGTTGAACCTATAGATATAACAAGTTAATAAGAGGAGATGTTTGTGGTTAACTTATGATAATCTAATGTTTTTACTAGATTTTTATTAACAATGGTTTTTTACAAGAAATATACTTAACTCACTTATGGTTTTGACATACAAGTGGAGTATTACTCTTAGAAGAAAATAGGTTTTTGTTTTGTATGAAAAACTGTTTTCCAGTAGGACGGATCCCACGGTTCCTTTTCAAAATGGATCCGGCTAGTATATCTTCCGGGATCCGTGGATCTGTAGTAGCAGAAACATATTTGATAAAAACATAGGTTTTACTTTTTTATACCACGATATATGTTTTATCCTACGTTTTCTTTTAGCATGCACACATGACTTCTAATGTATCACGAAAGAATATAAACATATAAATCAAAATAAGTGACAAACACATTATGATAAAAGTAACCTAGATAAGCTAGATTATTAATAATATTGCATTTCAATACTAAGGATGATACAAAGGATTGGGTATATGATCCCAATATAGATTAACAACACAAAGTAAATGTCTCCGTATGTGAACTTCATCATAGGGAACAAAAGTGCGATGAGTGTTAGGGCGATGAGCACGAGTGCGATGTAAACCATGTTGATGACGGATCTTTCTTGGTTTCGATTGAGATGGATTGAGGAGGAAGATGACATTTTTTTTGAATGAAAGGAAATTTTTGAAATTGGAAGATTTTGAAAGAGTGAGTGGCCGACGGTGGGATAAATAGGAAAAGGAGAATTTTTGAAATTCGTGTTTTGTTTTATTATTGGTTTGAAAAGAAATAAAACATAAGTTTTATATACTATTACTATAGATGAGAAATATAACACGTATTGTAAGAAAAAGGCTTCCTAACGAAGCTTCACGTAAAGCATGTATGAGCACAAAAAGGATAATCATATAAATACCTAAATAGGCATATTTAATTATCAAGCACAATAAAAGGAAATCATACCTCTAGCACACTTAAGAATGTCTTTACAAATGACACAACAAATGTCACTTAGACGATTCCCGCTCCTTTGCGATTAAGATACCTTCTTAAGGAAGGTATTCTTGTTACCAAGCTGCTCCTAAAGCTTGGTGGGTATGAGCTTTGACTAATCAACATGACAAAAAATATTAGTGCAATTAAATGAAAAAAATAAAAAGAAAAAAAAATGTTGTTATCAACTTCAATATCCAAACATATAGTTTTGAAAAAAAAACATGGTGTTTGCTTTTATGAAAAACCTTCTTTGTAGTTTTCAATTAACCATGGATCGTATCAAGTTTTTAAAGTACAATATACTTCAAGAACCTTGGTAACGAAGCTCTGATACCAATTGTGGAAAACTAGAAGGGGGGGGGGTTGAATAGTTTTACCAATTAAAACTTCATTTTAATCTATTTAGATCGACTTATGTCAATCTATTTGGATGTGTGTGTTGGATGTTGATAAACAAACATATAAAGGTAAGTAATGAAAAGATAAGAGTAAGAAGCACAAAACCACAACGCAAGTATTTATAGTGGTTCGGCTACAAGGTCACCTTCCTTGCCCTACTCCACTCCCCGAGTCACCTACTCGAGAGTTCGTAATCACTACACCAATCTCCTTATGGCGGAGAAGCCTTCACAACGTCGCCTACTCTTTTTCCGGTACTAGGCTAACCACCGGGTTCTTTCACTCCAAGGTGAACCACACCTACACAACGTCGCCTACCCTTTATAAAGTACTAGGCTAAGTACCTAGTTCTTTCACACCTTAGGTGAACTACACCTTCACAACGTCGCCTACATTTTATTAGGTACTAGGCTAAGCACCTAGTTCCATTGCAATGGAGGAACTACTACCACACTACACCAACGACTAATCCCACAGGAGATATACTCCTTACAACATCATCAAGGATATCAATATCCTTGGATCTAATACTAGTCTATCTTGTACATCGAAACACACCATATCGAATGTACATCTAAGGCACCTTTCACTAATGCCTTTGACTAGATCTACAAGACACCTTTCACTAATGTCTTGTGTCTTCACTTCTAAGCACCTTTCACTAATGCTTCTTTGTCTTGACTTCTAAGCACCTTTCACTAATGCTTCTTTGTCTTGACTTCCAAGCACCTACCACAAGTGGTTTATCCTATAGACGATAGATACCCTTCACTAATATCTTCGTCTTGACTCTTAAGACATCTTTCACTAATGTCTTCAACACTACACTTCTTTGAAGAAAGAAAGGAATCATCAACAAGAAGACTTCAGTAGCCTTGATGATGAGGAAGCATGGCAACTCATGGACTTGAGCTTGCTCGACATCAAAGGTGGTGATCTTGCTTTTAAGAGGAACCTAAAAGATCACACAAAAACAAAACTACAAACATAGATCTCTTGGATCTAAAGTTAGTGAGATTAAACTCAGGGGAGAAAATATATTTTAAAGTGGTGAGAAACAATGAAGAAATGGCTCACTATTTATAGAGGAAAAACCTCTACTGTTCCCCGGATCCCAACCACAAGGGATCCGGCTAGCACAAAGCTAGGGATCCGTGGTCCGCTCCTCTTTGCCCATGGGTATTTTTGGTTATGGGTCTGGGTCATGGGTTATGGGTTGATCCATGGTTTTCTTTCTAGATACAATGTATCTTAAGGATACAATGAACTTGGTTAAGTGGTATATATAAAACCATGGGTTATGGGTCAAAACCATTTGCTAGTATTTACCCATTTAGTATATACTTGTATTTACCCATTTTAGCATACACTTAGTTTTTACCCATTTTAGTATACTTAGTTTAAGTATATGTTTAACCCAATATGTAAACACTAGTTGTTGTACATATGTATCTAAATCATAAAATCACTTATACTTGTTTTAGTGTTTTATTTGAAAGCGTAAGTGTGTTAGAAAACTATTAGTTCAAACCATTTACGTATTTTGTTTGTTTCGTTAAAATGATTTTACTTTTGTTATCGACAAAACATTAGAAGATCGTAAAATATAAATAAACGTTTTTACGGCTTATTTGTATTAACACATTGTTTTAAAAATAACACTTAACTTGTTATGTATGTTATTCGATTTATGTATTCTCCAATCTCTATTATAATCCACATAGGTTCTATATTAGACTTGAAAATGAACAACTTGACACACATGAATTAAAACAATGATTAGACTTAAGTTAAGAAAAGTTTTTAACTTGTGCTACGAAGAATGAATGCATGCTTCTTCGTACACCTTTTTTATTCAAATCAAAACATTTTACCCGTCACAAATTTAAGTCATGCCGTCCAATCGCTTGAGAACACTTGAAATTACTTTTTGCCTATGCGTGGGACCTAGGTTGAATTGTAACCCAAGGTGATTATTGTCTATGCGTGGGACCTAGATATATTTTCGTACATTCTCAAATTGGATGACTTAATCGAGTTAAGCGTGGAGACCTTGACCCGAGGCAAAGTTGGGACTAAACATGCCAGCTTGGCACTAGATGCTTGTTCACTAGTGCCATGGGTCCCATAAGGATCTAAGAGCTGCACTTGATTTGCAATTGGTCGACGTTACCTACCTATTGAATCCACCATTGCTAGCAGATCAAATGATGTGATGGTGGAATCTCAATGAGGATCTTAGCCTTTTTTCGCAAAATTAATTGTTTTTCTTTTAAAACTTGGGTAGTTAATTTTATAAAGGATTAATTATTGAAAGATACTAAAATTTGAATTTTGTTTGTTTTGTAGATGACAACTCCAACTCAAACCATCAACAACTCGTCAATCAGATCAATTCTCGAGAAAGAGAGATTGAATGGTAACAACTTTTTGGACTGGTACCGAAACTTGAGGATTGTCCTCAAGTCTGAACAAAAGTTTTACCATCTGGAACAGGCTTTACCTGAGCCTCCTGCTAAAAATGCCACTGCTGCTGTGCATAATGCCTACACTCGTAGGTTTAATGAACAGCAGGAAGTCGCTTGTCTTATGCTTGCGAGCATGATCCCAGAAATTCAAAAGAATTTAGAGGACCTCACAGCATTTGACATGATAACCGAACTAAGAACAATGTTCGAACAGCAACCTGAGCAGGAATTATTTGAGACTGTCAGATCATTCCATGCTTGCAAGCAGGAGGAAGGACAATCAGTCAGTAGCCACATCATGGAAATGAAAGGCTATCTAGATCAGATGGAGCGGCTTGACTACCCCATGCCTCATATCCTTGGAGTGAGCATGATACTAGCCTCACTTTCAAAGGAATTTGAACAATTTGTGCAAAACTACAACATGCACAACATGGGCAAGACCATACATGAACTGCATAATATGCTCAAACTTGCAGAAAAAGGTATGCCCAAGAAAGCTCCAGTTGTCCTAGCTATCAAGCAAGGCAAAATCCAGAAAAAAAAAACAAGGGGAAACCGCAAGCACCTGGCAAGGGACAAGGGAGAGGCAAGGGTAAGCTTGCTTACGCCCCCAAACCTAAAGTCCCCCCACCTGCTAAGACGGAGCACCCAGCCAAGGACCACCCCGCCATCACTGTGGAATGGTAGGGCACTGGAAAAGAAACTGTCTGGTGTACCTGGCGGAGTTGAAGAAGAGCAAGGCTAGCGGGGCTAGTACACCAGGTATCTTCACTATAGAACTCTATACTTTTCCTAATAAATCTTGGGTATATGATACAGGTTGTGGGACTCACATTTGTAATGATGTGCAGGGTCTTAGGGGAAGTCGAAAGTTGAAGCATGGACTTTGGACCTGTACGTTGGTAATGGGAATCGTGCACCAGTCAAAGCGATAGGAAGCTATGATTTAATCCTTCCTAATGGACTAGTTATTGTTTTGAATAATTGTCATTTCGCACCTACTATTACTAGAGGTGTTGTTTCACTTTATCGTTTGAAGGATGATGGTTTCATTCATGTTTTTACGGATTTTGGCATTTCGGTTTCTAAGGATAATGTTTTTCATTTTAATGCTATTCCTAGAGATGGTATTTTTGAAATTGATATGCTTGATCCTAATTCAAAGAATGGTTCTATATATAATGTTAGCAACAAGAAATCTAAACGTAACATGGATTCCACTTTTCTATGGCATTGTCGTCTTTGCCACATAAACAAGAAACGCATTACGAAGCTGCAACAAGATGGGCTTTTAGAATCAATTGACGGTACGTCTTTTGATAAATGTGTTTCTTGCATATCTGGTAAGATGGCGCGCAAGCCTTTTTCCTATCTTGGAGAAAGAGCTAAAGACCTACTTGGAGTCATACATACTGATGTATGTGGCCCATTTAGGATCATGTCTAGGGAAGGAGCTAACTACTTCGTCACTTTTACCGACGATTTCAGTCGATATGGTTATGTTTACTTGATTAAACATAAACATGAAGTCTTTGAAACGTTCAAAGTATTTCAAAGTGAGGTAGAAAATCAACTCGATAAGACTATAAAGGCTCTTCGATCGGATCGTCGAGGCGAATATATGAGTCAAGAGTTTTTAGATCATCTAAAAAAGTGTTGGATAGTCTCACAATTCACTCCTCCACATACACCACAACATAATGGTGTATCTGAAAGGAGAAATCGAACTTTGCTAGACATGGTTCGATCTATGATGAGTCTAACAACGTTGCCAATGTCCTTTTGGGGTTATGCCCTAGAGTCTGCTGCTCGTATTCTCAACATGGTTCCAACCAAGAAGGTAGATAAGACTCCATACGAAATATGGCATGGGAAAGTCCCTAACTTGTCTTACTTGAAGGTCTGGGGTTGTGAGGCCCTCGTGAAACGAGAAACGCCAAACAAACTTGAGTCTAGATCTATCAAATGTATCTTCGTAGGATACCCAAAGGAAACGATGGGTTACTACTTCTACTACCCACCCGAGAACAAAATATTTGTTGCTCGTTATGCTGAGTTTCTTGAGAATAGTCTCATTTCACAAGAAGCAAGTGGGAGCACCGTAGACTTTGACAAAATTCAAAGTGAAGATGCACAACCTTCTGGTAACACTAGTGAGCATTGAAATGAGACTGAACATGAAAATGTCGAGCCTCATAGAGATGTTGCTCCGATTCGTAGATCCGCAAGGATACCTCAAGCACCTGAGCTTTATGGTTTCTTTGTCGATGCTGAGGAACATGAGTTGGGGGATCAAGATGAACCTGCTAACTATCGAGCTGCATTATCGAGTTCTGAACGCGATAAATGGCTCGGAGCTATGAAATCGGAGATGAAATCCATGAAAGACAATGAAGTCTGGGTCGAAGTTGACCTGCCTCCTAATGCTAAAACCGTTGGGAGTAAATGGCTCTTCAAGAAGAAGACCGACATGGATGGAAATGTACAAACCTATAAAGCGCGTCTAGTAGCAAAAGGTCATACTCAAACCTACGGGATTGACTATGAAGAGACCTTCTCGCCTGTTGCTGACGTTAAAGCTATTAGGATTCTTATAGCCATAGCAGCGTACTATGACTATGAGATTTGGCAAATGGATGTCAAGACATCCTTCTTGAACGACCACCTGAACGAATATGTTTACATGGTGCAACCCGAGGGCTTCGTGAATCCTAAACATCCCAACAAAGTTTGCAAGCTTCAAAGATC
>OU343219.1:6162984-6194430 GCA_910596185.1 Chrysanthemum makinoi
TAACGGGAAAGGATCTCGTCTTTTACTCCCCCTTGACGAGTCCATCCCTATGTAAGGGCGTCAAGTAAATGATACTAATCTATTGTTTGCAAATAAGTTTGCAAAAGATATCGTCTACGAGACGAATGTGCTCCCCCTTGATTATTGCAAAGGGATGTCACGAAATGTAAACCTAGTATTGCAAGTAATTTGCAATGTATTGCTTTGACATAAAGCTCCCCCTAGCTTTAGGATGTCAAAGTCTTCATATGTAAATTGAATAACTACAAAACAAAGGTTAGAAATCAAGTATAATTCACAATTTCCTGCAAATCTGATTCAAGTTAGTAGAAAGAAATATTTCTGTCTCACGGATCCCACGGTTCCCTCCTAGTAGGGATCCGTTTAGGCAAATCTAAGGGATCCGTCTAGTGATGAATAAAGTCAGCAAAGATTGGTATAACAAGAAATGTTAATACCGAAAAGAGATATGGATTATATAGTATATTCACATACTCAGAAATATAGCTAGTAGCATGTAATTCCATTTAATAAACAAGAGTTATGATATACATGACTCGAAAAACAAGAAAATAGACAATACATGACTAGGAATTTCTAGATCACCTAACGCTTGAAGCTAAGACACCACTATAATCTTCTAGCTCAAGTTTTGTTTAGCTTTAATCTCGTCGAAACGTTCAAGGAGATGATAGAACATGAAACGTTGGTCTTCTCGTACTTCATGTATCACACTTTCAACATGTTGACAATGATAGCAATCTTTGTCATGGCTAGGTAGTCGTGGTGGATGAAATGAAATGGCTTGATTCGAAGGATCAAGTGAAGCGGCTTGTGGAGCTTCAAACGATGGAGGGATTGGTGGAGGTGCATTTAAGAATGACTCAACCAAGAATGATGGTGGTGGTAGAGAAGTGTCAACTTCCATATGGTCGGGTGGTTGACTTTGATGATTTGTCATAATCCAAATGGGATTATATGATGAAAATGCCGAGAAGGAAGCCGGAGCAAGTGTTGACTCAACACCTTGATTTTGAACCATTATTCCTCCTAATGAGGAGAATGTTGTCGGTGGAAGTGGATGAGACGTCCTAGGAGGCAAGTCCTCTAGATTGTAGAGGTGTGGTGATGATAGTGGGGATGTAAATGAAATAGCTCTAGGAACCAATGGTGATGATTTGGTGGAGATGATATTGTTTGGCCTAGGAGGTATGGTGGTGTTTGCAAAGGTAGTTTTGTGGGTACTATCCTTTTAGGAATTGGTTTGATTGGATGATGAAGGATTCTATCATTTGTAGGCTTGACTGGAGATGATTCGGTTGAGGAAATTTCGTGTATAATACGAGCTCTTTTCATGGGTGGTTCTTTGGTGTATAAGTTTCTACTTGGGGTTTTCCTCATGATGAGATGATTTCAAGAGTTTGCAAGAGCTGAAAGTTAGGATGAGAGTGATGACTATGGAGGTCCTAATAAGGTGGTTTATAAACTAAGAGATTTGGCAAGTGCATTTAAGCCTTAAGCCACTAGAATTCATTGAAATGTGATGATTGACATGCACAAGAGTCAACTTCAGAGGATGCCCTGATCTAGGAACTCATTTAAGATGAGATGGAGTGTTTGAGTTAGGAAGATAAGTTGAAATGATTGTTTTTGCAAGAATTGACATAAATTGTCATCCGGATCCCACAGTTCCCTCATCAGAGGGATCCGTCTAGGCTAATCCTAGGGATCCGGCTCTCAGCAGCTATGAAAGGGTGGAAATGATGTTTCTAAGATCTAAGACCTATATCATCTTGAGTGTTTCAGTCCTCCTAAGTGTTTTTGAATGAAGGGATGCTTTGTAGCTAATGATTGTTATTTATGGAAGGATTTGGAACTTTCAAGAGTATTAATGGATGAGCAAGGATGACACTAAAGATTTAGAGTGTCAATTGAAGCTAAATGATCCTAGAGATCAGGTTATGCCTTAGGATAGTGTTTTGGAAAGTATCCTAGAAGCTTTTGAGATGAGAAAACTAGATTTAGATCAACTTTGATCATCTTGGAGGTGAGGATGATTTATGATCAATTTTGCCATAATTGAAAGATTTCTAAGACTAGATGTGAGGGATCAAGTAGAAAATGAGGTGTGAGTTTAAGAGCGGAAGAGTAATGGATTAAAAAGAAACGGTAGATCTATAAGCGTTTTTAGAGTGTGACCTCGGTGAGTTATGTATGAATGGGAAAGATTAACCTATCTTGATAAGGACTTAATTTGCCTTATGACACTATGTTTAGCTTAGTGTGAGGTGTTCTAAGAATGTGTTTGAAATACAATGCTTGTAATTGCAATTTCTGTTCGCCGGATCCCACGGTTCCCTAAGAGTAGGGATCCGTCTAGTGTAATCTTTGGGATCCGCCCATCTGCTCAGCATGACCTTTACTAAAGGTATGCAATGATCTTGACAATGCATTATATCTCAAGGATAGTCTAAAGAGATTTCTAATACCAAGATATCAAATGTAAAATGTTTTATTTCATGAAGGAAATTGGATTACATTGATAAAGCACGAGTACAAGAGATTTGATCCTATTTTGGAATACTATTAGTTTCCTTAAGTGTTTTCGCTAGGAGGATCATTATGTGATTGATGAGTGTTGGTGGAGTCAAGAATGAAGAAAGTCTTCATGAGAGATATGTTTAGCGGTTCCATCATCTTGTTCACAAGTGCGTACAACATACTTTGAAATTGAGGATGGAAGTGCATAACATTATGATAGAGGCGTGTCAAGAACATTCCATAAGAGATGAGTTTATTCTTGGAGCCTTGAAGATTTGCAATTCGCCTTGCGAAGAAGTAGGCGAGATTGTATGGTTGTTATGTTAGCAAACAGTACAACATGTGAGCACAACAAGCAGGAAGGATTTCTCGATTTCCCCTAAGACTCCAAACATTTTCACGTAGGATGAGTGCAAGAGGCTTGTACTCTTCTCGGATATCCCTTATAAAGATAATGTTTGGATCGGAGTAATATGGTCGAGGTTTGCATATTATGCGATTTAAATCTTCCGGAGAGGGTATGTGTGAACAATATGGACTATTTTCTTCACGAAAGTTGAAGAGAGAATCAAGAGACCAATCTTCGGTGAAGGCACATTGTCCATGATTTGGAATCCAGAGGATGTGAGCAAAATGCCCAAGGGTTAGAGCGAACTTTTGGTTTTTGATATAAAACCAAAGAGATAAAGAGCGATCCTCGTTACGAACGAGTTTGACTTGACGGAAGAATTCCATTATGAACCTTGGACATATCTTCTCGTTGATTTCAAGAAGACATTCTAGTCCTATGGCTCGGAAGGAGGTATTGATACCTTCTTCGAATTGTAGAGAGGTGTCTACAATACGTCCTTCGTGGAAGTGACGGTTTTCGAGATTATTGAACCCACGGACATGATTGCCAGGTGTGTTGGGTTCGAGGGAGATGTTAGGAGTGTAGACGCTAGTGAGTGAAAAGTCAAACTCATATTGATGCGTCATAGTTGAACCTATAGATATAACAAGTTAATAAGAGGAGATGTTTGTGGTTAACTTATGATAATCTAATGTTTTTACTAGATTTTTATTAACAATGGTTTTTTACAAGAAATATACTTAACTCACTTATGGTTTTGACATACAAGTGGAGTATTACTCTTAGAAGAAAATAGGTTTTTGTTTTGTATGAAAAACTGTTTTCCAGTAGGACGGATCCCACGGTTCCTTTTCAAAATGGATCCGGCTAGTATATCTTCCGGGATCCGTGGATCTGTAGTAGCAGAAACATATTTGATAAAAACATAGGTTTTACAGTTTTTATACCACGATATATGTTTTATCCTACGTTTTCTTTTAGCATGCACACATGACTTCTAATGTATCACGAAAGAATATAAAACATATAAATCAAAATAAGTGACAAACACATTATGATAAAAGTAACCTAGATAAGCTAGATTATTAATAATATTGCATTTCAATACTAAGGATGATACAAAGGATTGGGTATATGATCCCAATATAGATTAACAACACAAAGTAAATGTCTCCGTATGTGAACTTCATCATAGGGAACAAAAGTGCGATGAGTGTTAGGGCGATGAGCACAAGTGCGATGTAAACCATGTTGATGACGGATCTTTCTTGGTTTCGATTGAGATGGAGTGAGGAGGAAGATGAAATTTTTTTGAATGAAAAGAAATTTTTGAAATTGGAAGATTTTGAAAGAGTGAGTGGCCGACGGTGGGATAAATAGGAAAAGGAGAATTTTTGAAATTCGTGTTTTGTTTTATTATTGGTTTGAAAAGAAATAAAACATAAGTTTTATATACTATAACTATAGATGAGAAATATAACACGTATTGTAAGAAAAAGGCTTCCTAACGAAGCTTCACGTAAAGCATGTATGAGCACAAAAAGGATAATCATATAAATACCTAAATAGGCATATTTAATTATCAAGCACAATAAAAGGAGAATCATACCTCTAGCACACTTAGGAATGTCTTTACAAATGACACAACAAATGTCACTTAGACGATTCCCGCTCCTTTGCGATTAAGATACCTTCTTAAGGAAGGTATTCTTGTTACCAAGCTGCTCCTAAAGCTTGGTGGGTATGAGCTTTGACTAATCAACATGACAAAAAATATTAGTGCAATTAAATGAAAAAAATAAAAAGAAAAAAAAATGTTGTTATCAACTTCAATATCCAAACATATAGTTTTGAAAAAAAAACATGGTGTTTGCTTTTATGAAAAACCTTCTTTGTAGTTTTCAATTAACCATGGATCGTATCAAGTTTTTAAAGTACAATATACTTCAAGAACCTTGGTAACGAAGCTCTGATACCAATTGTGGAAAACTAGAAGGGGGGGGTTGAATAGTTTTACCAATTAAAACTTCATTTTAATCTATTTAGATCGACTTATGTCAATCTATTTGGATGTGTGTGTTGGATGTTGATAAACAAACATATAAAGGTAAGTAATGAAAAGATAAGAGTAAGAAGCACAAAACCACAACGCAAGTATTTATAGTGGTTCGGCTACAAGGTCACCTTCCTTGCCCTACTCCACTCCCCGAGTCACCTACTCGAGAGTTCGTAATCACTACACCAATCTCCTTATGGCGGAGAAGCCTTCACAACGTCGCCTACTCTTTTTCCGGTACTAGGCTAACCACCGGGTTCTTTCACTCCAAGGTGAACCACACCTACACAACGTCGCCTACCCTTTATAAAGTACTAGGCTAAGTACCTAGTTCTTTCACACCTTAGGTGAACTACACCTTCACAACGTCGCCTACATTTTATTAGGTACTAGGCTAAGCACCTAGTTCCATTGCAATGGAGGAACTACTACCACACTACACCAACGACTAATCCCAAAGGAGATATACTCCTTTACAACATCATCAAGGATATCAATATCCTTGGATCTAATACTAGTCTATCTTGTACATCGAAACACACCATATCGAATGTACATCTAAGGCACCTTTCACTAATGCCTTTGACTAGATCTACAAGACACCTTTCACTAATGTCTTGTGTCTTCACTTCTAAGCACCTTTCACTAATGCTTCTTTGTCTTGACTTCTAAGCACCTTTCACTAATGCTTCTTTGTCTTGACTTCCAAGCACCTACCACAAGTGCTTTATCCTATAGACGATAGATACCCTTCACTAATATCTTCGTCTTGACTCTTAAGACATCTTTCACTAATGTCTTCAACACTACACTTCTTTGAAGAAAGAAAGGAATCATCAACAAGAAGACTTCAGTAGCCTTGATGATGAGGAAGCATGGCAACTCATGGACTTGAGCTTGCTCGACATCAAAGGTGGTGATCTTGCTTTTAAGAGGAACCTAAAAGATCACACAAAAACAAAACTACAAACATAGATCTCTTGGATCTAAAGTTAGTGAGATTAAACTCAGGGGAGAAAATATATTTTAAAGGGGTGAGAAACAATGAAGAAATGGCTCACTATTTATAGAGGAAAACCTCTATCTGTTCCGGATCCCAACCACAAGGGATCCGGCTAGCACAAAGCTAGGGATCCGTGGTCCGCTCCTCTTTGCCCATGGGTATTTTGGTTATGGGTCATGGGTCATGGGTTATGGTTGATCCATGGTTTTCTTTCTAGATACAATGTATCTTAAGGATACAATGAACTTGGTTAAGTGGTATATATAAAACCATGGGTTATGGGTCAAAACCATTTGCTAGTATTTACCCATTTAGTATATACTTGTATTTACCCATTTTAGCATACACTTAGTTTTTACCCATTTTAGTATACTTAGTTTAAGTATATGTTTAACCCAATATGTAAACACTAGTTGTTGTACATATGTATCTAAATCATAAAATCACTTATACTTGTTTTAGTGTTTTATGTGAAAGCGTAAGTGTGTTAGAAAACTATTAGTTCAAACCATTTACGTATTTTGTTTGTTTCGTTAAAATGATTTTACTTTTGTTATCGACAAAACATTAGAAGATCGTAAAATATAAATAAACGTTTTTACGGCTTATTTGTATTAACACATTGTTTTAAAAATAACACTTAACTTGTTATGTATGTTATTCGATTTATGTATTCTCCAATCTCTATTATAATCCACATAGGTTCTATATTAGACTTGAAAATGAACAACTTGACACACATGAATTAAAACAATGATTAGACTTAAGTTAAGAAAAGTTTTTAACTTGTGCTACGAAGAATGAATGCATGCTTCTTCGTACACCTTTTTTATTCAAATCAAAACATTTTACCCGTCACAAATTTAAGTCATGCCGTCCAATCGCTTGAGAACACTTGAAATTACTTTTTGCCTATGCGTGGGACCTAGGTTGAATTGTAACCCAAGGTGATTATTGTCTATGCGTGGGACCTAGATATATTTTCGTACATTCTCAAATTGGATGACTTAATCGAGTTAAGCGGTGAGACCTTGACCCGAGGCAAAGTTGGGACTAAACATGCCAGCTTGGCACTAGATGCTTGTTCACTAGTGCCATGGGTCCCATAAGGATCTAAGAGCTGCACTTGATTTGCAATTGGTCGACGTTACCTACCTATTGAATCCACCATTGCTAGCAGATCAAATGATGTGATGGTGGAATCTCAATGAGGATCTTAGCCTTTTTCGCAAAATTAATTGTTTTTCTTTTAAAACTTGGGTAGTTAATTTTATAAAGGATTAATTATTGAAAGATACTAAAATTTGAATTTTGTTTGTTTTGTAGATGACAACTCCAACTCAAACCATCAACAACTCGTCAATCAGATCAATTCTCGAGAAAGAGATATTGAATGGTAACAACTTTTGGATCTGGTACCGAAACTTGAGGATTGTCCTCAAGTCTGAACAAAAGTTTTACCATCTGGAACAGGCTTTACCTGAGCCACCTACTGAAAATGCCACTGCTGATGTGTGTAATGCCTACACTCGTAGGTTTAATGAACAGCAAGAAGTCGCTTGTCTTATGCTTGCGAGCATGATCCCAGAAATTCAAAAGAATTTAGAGGACCTCACAGCATTTGACATGATAACCGAACTAAGAACAATGTTCGAACAGCAACCTGAGCAGGAATTATTTGAGACTGTCATATCATTCCATGCTTGCAAGCAGGAGGAAGGACAATCAGTCAAGAGCCACATCATGGAAATGAAAGGCTATCTGGATCAGATGGAGCGGCTTGGATACCCCATGCCTCAGATCCTTGGAGTGAGCATGATACTAGCCTCACTTTCAAAGGAATTTGAACAATTTGTGCAAAACTACAACATGCACAACATGGGCAAGACCATACATGAACTGCATAATATGCTCAAACTTGCAGAAAAAGGTATGCCCAAGAAAGCTCCAGTTGTCCTAGCTATCAAGCAAGGCAAAATCCAGAAAAAGAACAAGGGGAAACCGCAAGCACCTGGCAAGGGACAAGGGAGAGGCAAGGGTAAGCTTGCTTACGCCCCCAAACCTAAAGTCCCCCCACCTGCTAAGAAGGAGCACCCAGCCAAGGACGCACCCTGCCATCACTGTGGAATGGTAGGGCACTGGAAAAGAAACTGTCTGGTGTACCTGGCGGAGTTGAAGAAGAGCAAGGCTAGCGGGGCTAGTACACCAGGTATCTTCACTATAGATCTCTATACTTTTCCTAATAAATCTTGGGTATATGATACAGGTTGTGGGACTCACATTTGTAATGATGTGCAGGGTCTTAGGGGAAGTCGAAAGTTGAAGCATGGACTTTGGACCTGTACGTTGGTAATGGGAATCGTGCACCAGTCAAAGCGATAGGAAGCTATGATTTAATCCTTCCTAATGGACTAGTTATTGTTTTGAATAATTGTCATTTCGCACCTACTATTACTAGAGGTGTTGTTTCACTTTATCGTTTGAAGGATGATGGTTTCATTCATGTTTTTACGGATTTTGGCATTTCGGTTTCTAAGGATAATGTTTTTCATTTTAATGCTATTCCTAGAGATGGTATTTTTGAAATTGATATGCTTGATCCTAATTCAAAGAATGGTTCTATATATAATGTTAGCAACAAGAAATCTAAACGTAACATGGATTCCACTTTTCTATGGCATTGTCGTCTTTGCCACATAAACAAGAAACGCATTACGAAGCTGCAACAAGATGGGCTTTTAGAATCAATTGACGGTACGTCTTTTGATAAATGTGTTTCTTGCATATCTGTAAGATGGCGCGCAAGCCTTTTCCTATCTTGGAGAAAGAGCTAAAGACCTACTTGAGTCATACATACGATGTATGGGCCCATTTAGGATCATGTCTAGGGAAGGAGCTAACTACTTCGTCACTTTTACCGACGATTTCAATCGATATGGTTATGTTTACTTGATTAAACATAAACATGAAGTCTTTGAAACGTTCAAAGTATTTCAAAGTGAGGTAGAAAATCAACTCGATAAGACTATAAAGGCTCTTCGATCCGATCGTCGAGGCGAATATATGAGTCAAGAGTTTTTAGATCATCTAAAAAAGTGTGGGATAGTTTCACAATTCACTCCTCCACATACACCACAACATAATGGTGTATCTGAAAGGAGAAATCGAACTTTGCTAGACATGGTTCGATCTATGATGAGTCTAACAACGCTGCCAATGTCCTTTTGGGGTTATGCCCTAGAGTCTGCTGCCGATTCTCAACATGGTTCCAACCAAGAAGGTAGATAAGACTCCATACGAAATATGGCATGGGAAAGTCCCTAACTTGTCTTACTTGAAGGTGGGGGTTGTGAGGGCCCTCGTGAAACGAGAAACGCCAAACAAACTTGAGTCTAGATCTATCAAATGTATCTTCGTAGGATACCCAAAGGAAACGATGGGTTACTACTTCTACTACCCACCCGAGAACAAAATATTTGTTGCTCGTTATGCTGAGTTTCTTGAGAATAGTCTCATTTCACAAGAAGCAAGTGGGAGCACCGTAGACTTTGACAAAATTCAAAGTGAAGATGCACAACCTTCTGGTAACACTAGTGAGCATTGAAATGAGACTGAACATGAAAATGTCGAGCCTCATAGAGATGTTGCTCCGATTCGTAGATCCGCAAGGATACCTCAAGCACCTGAGCTTTATGGTTTCTTTGTCGATGCTGAGGAACATGAGTTGGGGGATCAAGATGAACCTGCTAACTATCGAGCCGCATTATCGAAGTTCAACGCCGATAAATGGCTCGAGCTATGAAATCGGAGATGAAATCCATGAAAGACAATGAAGTCTGGGTCGAAGTTGACCTGCCTCCTAATGCTAAAACCGTTGGGAGTAAATGGCTCTTCAAGAAGAAGACCGACATGGATGGAAATGTACAAACCTATAAAGCGCGTCTAGTAGCAAAAGGTCATACTCAAACCTACGGGATTGACTATGAAGAGACCTTCTCGCGTTGTGCGTTAAAGCTATTAGGATTCTTATAGCCATAGCAGTACTGACTATGAGATTTGGCAAATGGATGTCAAGACATCCTTCTTGAACGCCACCGAACGAATATGTTTACATGGTGCAACCCGAGGGCTTCGTGAATCCTAAACATCCCAACAAAGTTTGCAAGCTTCAAAGATCCATTTATGGATTAAAGCAAGCATCTAGAAGTTGGAACAAGAGATTTGATGAAGAAATCAAAAAGTTTGGTTTCGCTCAAAACTTTGATGAGCCATGTGTATATATGAAAACTAGTGGAAGTAATGTCATATTCCTAGTCTTATATGTCGCACATATTACTCATGGGAAACAACATTCCAATGATACAAGATGTAAAATCTTGGCTTGGAAATTGTTTTGAAATGAAAGACTTGGCGAAGCGCGTACATACTTGGAATCAAGATCTACAAGGATAGATCAAAGCGGTTAATCGGCTTGAGTCAAAGTGCATACATTGACAAAATCCTAAAGCGATTTAGGATGCAAGATTCCAAACGTGGAAATCTTCCAATGCAACCGAGTACGGAATTGAGTAAAACTCAAGAACCTCTACACCGAAGAGGTGAAAAGGATGAAGCGTATCCCATATGCTTCTGTGGGGATCCATCATGTATGCGGTAAGGTGCACTAGACCGATGTAGCGTTCGTCCGTAACCTGACGAGTAGGTATCAACGAATCAGGTGAATGTCACTGGACTGCTGTTAAGAACATATTAAATTATCTTCGTAATACTAAAGATATGTTTCTTGTTTATGGTGGTGATGACAACCGCGAGCTCAGTATCACTTGCTATACTGATGCGGTGGGCAGACCGATCGTGATGACACCAAGTCCCAAACTGGATTCGTTTTCATCATGACTGGAGGCACTGTTGACTGGAAGAGTTCAAAACAAAGCACGATTGCAATGTCCTCTATAGAAGCAGAATACATTCGCTTTAGAAGCTGCAATGGAGGCGAGGATCGAAAATCATTCTGGGCTTGGCGTTGTTCCCAGCAATGAACTACCCATGGACATGTACTGTGAATCAGGTGCCATTATCATTGCAAATGAACCTGGTGTTCAAAAGGGTGCCAAATACTTTCGTCGGAAAGTTCATTACATTCGAGAAGTTATCGAAAGTGGTGATATTCGTCTTCTAAAAGTTCACCAGATGACAACTTATGATCCCTCCTTTACTAAAGCAATGCCTTGCACGAAACATGTTGGGCATGCCAGGAACATTGGACTTCGACACGCTAGTAGTCTCATGTAGATCTGTTTATTTTAGTATTTGAATAATTGGAATGCTAAGCAGTTTATATTTTGTAATGAATTGATTTAATGGTTATTATTGTTTTCATTTATATCAATTGTATTCTATATTTGCATGTTTAAATCCATGAATGATTTTCTTCATTCAAAACTTGTCCATTGTCGGTTGACGGTACGGGATTACCATAATTAAGACAATGTGAGTGTCTTGCGTGATTTTGCCCAACTCATGTTGTTCATGGTGATGAGCAATGGACTGACCAACCTACAGTATTCATGCATGGATCGGCGTTATATAGTGATCCGAAAAAATGGTTATGTCTATTATCTTAGACTGAGATGCAAGCGGTTTTGCATGTATGGAGTTTCATTCCTTGATATGGTTAACGTGTCCTGAACAAGGTAGTTATAAAGGCCACTATCCGGAATAATTTGAAACACATGAATGACACGTGCATGTCAAATAGGATTTGTTCCTCCACATGGTTTGGAGTTAGATACTATTGGGCCTCTCGATGATTTGAACAGATGTTGTATGGCGTACCCAAATGAGATTAAGATGAATCTTAATTCACTTGGTAATCATGTTCAATATCAAGATCGAGAACATAATAGTTGAACTATTAGAATGACTTTTGATCCATGTCTAATATTCAACATGGTATCTGAAACAAATGGATATATGACATATAAAAATTTATGAAATGTTTGAGAAACTGACCTCACATATCACTAGGGGCATTGGGTGGTGTTAGACGCTAACCATTGATTGTATAATTACTGTCTGGTTATGACGTCGTAAGTGGGAGCTGTTGGAGTATGCTCGTGTCATAATAAATAATTATATGGCTAGTCATATGGAGCTATGGGGGTCACACATATTCACTTAGACACCATTATCATAATGTATTTTTGTATTTACATTATGTATAACCTTGTTACATAAGGAGTAATGTGGAGAGATTGGACTTTGAAGCGCTTAAAGTGTAACTTAAGATTTGACATCAATTAACATTAATGCTAATTGATTATGATTTGATTATCATTTATGTTAATTGGAGGTTACATCTTGGACTTGAAAGACTTTCTCCTCTCTCCCTCTTGGTGAACGTCCAACACATACACACACAAGGTGTTTTTGGTTTTGGTTTTTCCTTCCTTGATAATTCTAAGAGTAGTCTTGTGCAAGGATTGGTACAAAGGTTAAGACTAGCATCATAAGGGTGATTGTTAGACGTGTAGTGTGTTTCACACATCGGGAAAGGCCAACCTCATTGGTATTTTGGTTTCTTGGTTCCATTCGTGGAGGTGATTGGTGTCTCGTAACCGGAATCACGCTACAAAGGTATAAACCTTTTCTATGTTTTATTTCATTGATCATATAGCAATATGGATCCGTTGTTGGTGATGATTCCGCTGCGTTTATATGTTTTCTTTATGTTTATTATATTCATCATCACCCATACTTAGGTGTTGGTCAAAAGATTCATTACCACCTCCATCAGTCATTCAAGCCATGGGTGATAGTCCGATATGATCTTAGTGAGATATTTGATCGGTGAGTATTGTGTGAATCGTTATGCAAACAATTCGAGCATCTGCAAAAGTTTAGAGATCATCGGGTCAGTTAATGGCGAAAAGAAGATGATGATGTTCCTATACCAAAAAACTAGTAAAGAGATAGACTTGCTTCTATTCTTGGTGTGTCGCAACCGGAAGAGACCATTGCAAATGTTCCAAAGCAGGTTAGTACTGATTTTTATCAGATGTTAATCTATTTATGCTCTTTTTGTTACTGATTTTTATCAAATGTTCCAAAGCAGGTTAATACGACTTTATAAGATTTTAATCAATTTACGCTCTTTAATTATATTCTTGTTAGTGATGAACATATTAAATATATCTTATTTTAGCTATCATGTTACCATAGGTTCATCAGTTAGTTTATTTTTGTTACCATATGTTATGTTATCACATGTTAGGAGTTATCATAGGTTCACCAGGTATCATAGGTTCATCAGTTATAGTCATGTGTTATCATAGGTTCATCAGATATCATAGGTTCATCAGTTATTGTCCTGTGTTATATGTTCATCAATTTTCATAAGTTCATCAATTACCAAACACTCCCATCTCTACTAAACTAACCAAATATTCACCTCTAGAACCTAGTGTAACACCCTACACCGACAGGTCCGAATGTCACATTATGGAGTCAAATCATAACATACTAATAAAATTTTGCAAGTGGGAGTCTTATTAAATAAAATACCAAGTCGTATAAACGAATGACTTACAAAGCAAAATACATAATCCAAATGTTTAAAAGGTACGAAATATCAAAACAAATGCTCTTCCAAAAGAATCTAAAAACAAATAAGGAAACTAGGGTCGGTTCACTCAAATGCTCCTACTCTCAGCCCATCAAAGCCCAGCATCCCAGTTGGTACTTGCCGCATGGAAAGGAAATGCGGCGGAGCTTAAAAGCCAGTGAGAACGATATAACAACACAAAGCTAAACATAGTCAAAAATACACAAAACAAACAAGGAGACTGAAAACAAGGTCGCAACGAATGATCATAATGAGTCAATGAGGAACCTGCAGAACACAATATTAACAGATAACCAGAAGAACAGAAATCAAAGGAGACCAAAGCAAAGCAGCGCATCAGCGAACATATATA
Source organism: Chrysanthemum makinoi (assembly GCA_910596185.1). NCBI lineage: Eukaryota > Viridiplantae > Streptophyta > Magnoliopsida > Asterales > Asteraceae > Chrysanthemum > Chrysanthemum makinoi. The sequence continues at coordinate 6,176,913 of OU343219.1, forward strand.
AGTACACATAAAATAACCAAACATACATATACTAGACATAAATGAATATGAGTTGATAACAGCTATCATAAGTAAAACAAGTAACCAAAAAGGTACAAACATATCATTGCGAATCATCTAAACATAAATATGGCAAAACAAATAAATTAGATAATCAAAATAGATATAAGCTAAATGAATTCTATAAGCAGTGGAAGCAACGGATCAATGTAAAGCATGACAATCACACAAGTCAGATAATCAACGTAATAAAAAGAACAAGTATCATAACAGCAGAAATACTACATGCAATATAAGCATGATAGTCACACGTACAGGTAGAATACAGAACAAACATCATAATTGAATGAATGAGTCTAAGGATTACTATAGCATGGCAACGAAACAAGTCAACTAAACCGATAACATAAGTTGGATTGAATACCATCATTGACGGTAGCATGAAGTAGCGTAAGCATGTCAGATCAACAAGTCGTAAACATCAATTACTACCTAACCAATATCATAAGCAAAAGAAAAATACCAACCGAAGTACAATAATGGTAGTCACAAATAGCAAATAGGAATATTAAATGATAATCATAGCCCACAAAAATAAATAAACGAGGTATAACATGGTAAACGGATGAGTCAAATAATTACATACTAGCATGGCAAACGGGTAAATCAATTAGTCACATAATAGCATAGTAAATAGGTAGTCACATGAATTATATAATAGCAGGGTAAACAGGTAGTCACATAAATCTTATAATGGCAGGGTAAACGGATGAAGTGATAATCTAAAGTATAAGCTTGGTAGTCAACACAAAATAGAATGAGAGTATGACAAATCAAATGAACTGTAGTATAGTATGATAGTTGGATGAATCACATAAGGATACTGAATGAATGAGTAATCAACGAAAAACTAAAGATGAGAAATACATAATATGGTGCATTGTGGAATAACAGAAGGTACAATATAGGTGTATCCAAAGTGTAAAGGTTGTCAGAAATCTACCACGAGCCCAGAAACAAATCAAATCATATCATATCATAAGTAACCATGGATTAGCTAGCTCCCAGAATGTGAAAGACGTGTATTGCACACAAGCATCAGTCACCGGATAAATCAATAATGTCATATCAGATCAGATACATAACAAATCTAGGATGCATCCATACGCCCCTGCAGAAATCATAGTGGCCAAACATATATCTTGAGCTCATAAACATATAACAGAAAAAGGACGGGATGGTTCATCACTCGAGCACCCCGGAGTCATGCCATTGGTGCATCAATGACATGGCCATGTTACCTTCATGGCTAGGTATCAAATTGAGGGTCAAAGGCAAAGTCAAAAGTTTGGCAAAATTCTAAGTCATCCGAATATCACAGGTTCATAATCAAAGGTTCATAATTAAAGGTTCATAGCAAAGGTTCATGACAAAGGCTCAATTCAAAGGTTCACATCAAATCAAAGTAAGGATCTCAAACAGATAACATATCAAACAAATAATTAAGAATATCCAATCAGATGATCATACCAGAACGAATCATATCAAATAGATCATATCAAATCAAAGCAAGGAGAATATGAATCGAATATCAAAATGGACAAGAGTCATGAGAGAAGAGATGTGTATTAATGAAATAACGGTATATCTGTACTTCAAAGTGTGCACGAGAGCAAGGCACACAAAGCCAATCACCTCTCCATCTTCACAAGATCTACAGTAAATATACTCACATATCACCAACATATTCATTTTATAAGCTTCTTACACATTTATAAGTGTTTTATTTATTGATATCATCATTGTGTCTTTTATATTCTTAAATTCACATCTAGACCAGTTTTACACGAATTTATAGACATCGAAGTATTCCAAAAATTATAGGAAAATTCCCAGAGGTTCCCAAATTAGTTAAGTAATTTCATAAATTTTGGATTTTATCTCGAGTCTAAGTATGGTTAAAAATTCATGTTTCCAGGACCTGCCCAAAAGTGTTCAGGAAGTACACCTCAAAATTTTATGTTTATTAGACCTGTTTAAACACCTTGGAAAAACTCCCAAAAAATCCAGAAATTCATTTATATCCCAAATATCAATCCTGTAAAAGGAGAGCTCCAAATTCTCTTTGGTTGGAATATGAAAAATCAAACAATCCATCTGAATTTCGACTCGTTTCTCAGCTTTGACACTTGATCCTGTAAAAAAAAAATGACCAAAACAACTTCAATCGCCCAAAACGAATTGGAAAACTTAATTAAAACATTAAACTAAATTCACGCTTAAAAACCAATAAAACACTTATGGAACTCGAGCTATAACGCAAACAAACGCCTAAGAAGCGTCCAGTTTCAGAATCCCTTTTAGACCACTTAAACACATGTTTTAATAACACAAAACATACACGAGACCTAATAATTCACAAAACATGTTTTAATCATCCTCTTTACAGGTTTAATTCACATAAAAGTACATGTCTCACAGCCCACAAGATCACAGACACGACCAAAACCTAATTCATCGAATTATGTACGCCCCACCTTATTAGTATTTTTTTTTTTTTTTAGGGTTTAGCTAAACGAAATCAGGGACACATTAATTAGGTTATATGATTATATTAAGATTTTTATTCTTTCTTATTCAGTTTATATCTATATATATGTGTCGAATTAAAAGAAAACAAAAGGGAGGTTAATGGTTTACCTAGCAGTCGATTATAAGCAAGAACAAGAGGAACCACAAGCCACGAAACACCAACTATCTATCTTTTTCTTTGATTAATCTTGATCGATTTACAGGTTTTGAGGTTTGTAAGGTTTTCTTGTTTTCTTTGGATCGATAATATGGAGAGAAATCATGAATTGATATACGGTTCTAAAAGTTTGAAGAAGGCAGAATATTATTGGAATGAGGGGGGATATAATTGGGGCGTGATTTAGGGATTTAATTAGGAAAGTATTAGTTAGATATTTATCGAAAATAAATAAATAAAAACGCCGAGGGGGGAGGGAAAGATGTTAGGTATTCGGATTTTGCTTATAAACTTGTACAAAATTTCACAAGTAGTGTAACATTAACTTTATTTTAAGTAGTGTAGTTTAATTTTAATGGGGAAACTTCATAACATAAGGTTTTGAATTATATATAGGAATTAAATTATTTAATTACTGATAACATCAAATAGTCCTGAATATTAAGTGTCAATTTCCCTCGATATTGCTCGTTATTTATATCATTTATATGGATTTACGCTTGTTTTCCATTGTTTTCCACTTTCAGGTAAATTACGAGCATTGAAGCTAAAGAGACGCGGAACTGGAAACATATCTAAAGATTTATCACAGTATGCTATTTTGAAGAAGTTACGGTCGTACTCACTCTCACATACGCCGTAACTATTGCGTGAGTCAAGTATGCCAACTTATCAAGGTTACGGCGGAACTCATCCCAAAGGTTAACGTAACAACATTAGGTCAAAAAGAGGTTCCACGCCGCTGATACTTACGCCGTAACTACTGCATCTCTTACGACGTAACCGAATTTATTGAAGACTACGGCGTAAACCACTAATTAGGTACGCCGTAAACCAGAGATCAAGTGCATTTTACGGAGAAATAGAAGGTTACGGCGTAACTCCTATATTGGTTACGCGTAACCAGATCCGCCTATAAATACCCCACAAATTCAGAATTTCTAATCATCCCATTCCACACACAACATCTGAGAATGTGGAAAAATCTCAAGGCATGTCTAGAGGAGCATACGAGTGTTTCCAGGGAGAAGTCACTGCATTACGATAAACATTAGCGTTTTATATTTCTTTTACTTTCAATTCATGTATTTCGTACCTTTGAATATTGAATTGATTTGCATGATTAATATGAGCGACTAAGAACCTTTTGGTGTTAGCCTAGTTATGATTTCTTAATTATTTTGTTTGCGTTTACCTTTACTTCCGTACAATTATTTCTAAGTGTATGCATGCATAGTTCATTGGTAGCCACCCTTGGTTCGGTAGTTTTGAATGGCGGTAGAGGCCAATTGCCTAGGAGATATGACCATTTGACCCTAGGTGAGGGATGAGAGGGGAAGGGTAAGATATGACCAACTGACGACCCTTTCTACTTGTGCGATTTGACCAACTGATCACCTATCGTTGGATGAACTTAAGAATTGGGGGGTGTAGTGTCTAAGTTCCTAACGGACGGGCACTCACTATTATGAATCTAGCATGTAGCAGTTCTAATGACTGGCTTAGGGGACAGGAACAATAGGACTTATGACGCTGAGCCCGATTTCTCCCTGGTGGATTCTTTGTGATAGTTTAGGGCAAATTGACCAAATGTTGTCATCTCGAATGTGACCCACACCAAGTAATTGAAAGTAAGTAACGTAGACATAAATAGCTAGGAGGATTAACTAGGTTAGCACCACTCTCCTCTATTGATTTCCCTTTGCCTTTATCCGCTTTTTACTTTATTCTACATTAGTAGTTTATATTTAATTCCCTATCGAAACCATCATTATTCTGTGACAATTAGACTTAGTAATAATCCAACACACATAGCCTTGGGGACGACCTCGGCTTTACGGATTACTACACTACACACGATCGGGTACACTGCCCGTTAGTGCACTAGGGTAGACCATAGGTATAGCGAGACACTATAAATATTAAGACCTGGTCAATAAACCTGCATCAAGTTTTTGGCGCGGCCGGGGAGCTATTTTAGATTTCATATTAAGTCTGTTTTAATTTTCTTTCGATAATGTAGGATATAAGACTCGCAGCTCGAGGCCTTTTCTGGCCACCCCATTCGATGACCCAGAGAAGCAATTTCGAAGAAGGAAAGTCTACTCTCCGGTTCCTATTCACAACATCTTCTCATTTTACGAATCAAAACCAGTCCGGACGCGAACCGGAGGTCATCAATAAAAGTAATATCGATGACCTAACTATGGAGCCGTATTAGAGCGACTCAAATGAGAACCGCCAACGAAACTCACTCAAGATTCTACACTGAAAAAATACTCTATTCCAGTCATATTATTCGAGAGTGACATGAGCTTGAGTTTTCTGGAAACGAAGATTGAGAGGACGCTCGGGATCACGAGAAGAAGTTCTCCACTTGTCCTCTCTTTTCAACGTCAGAGGTACTCCGAGCTATTCAGTCACTGCAAGGATTTTTCCGATGACTCTTTCTGGGAAAGCGAAAAGATGGTATAAAAAACTCCCTAACGATTGTAAAGGAGCGTGGGATAAACTTAGAAAAGAATTCGTCCTGCAATTTTGCCCTCCTTAAAAAATGGCCAAGCTTCTTGGGAAAATTTATCAATTCATTCAGGTGGAGGAAGAAACGCATTACCAAGCATGGGAAAGATTTAATGAGCTTCTCTATCGATGCCCTACCCATGATTTAAACAAACATCAGATCGTATACGTCTTCTATCGTGGAATTAATGCGCGAACTCGAGAACTTCTTGATTCACCAAGACCTATTCCTAGCATGACTCCTGATCAGGCCCTGGAATGTATTCAACGGATTTCTGAACATTGCTACAAGTGGCACATGGATACAGGGTACAGACCGAGAGACAATTTTGATCATAAGGTAATGAAGATGATAACAAAAAAAAGAATACAATTACGAGAAATTTTGAAAAACGAAGGTTAGAAAGAGAAGGAAGCACTTGCGGGTTGAAAAGGTTAAGAGCATGTGGGACCAAAACGGGAGCGCTTTGAAAGAAAAATCTGACCACATCAGGGAATCAAGAGAACGAGATGATAGGATTGAAAAATTGACGAGGACATTCGTGGATAATACAATCTCTTCTCTCAAAATGCATGATGATAGGATTAAAAGATTGGAGAAGAGTGTTAGTTCATATTCAGAAGCTATACTCGAGTATTTAGCAGTAGGAGGAGGAAGTTGTCCACAATGTAGAAACTATCGAAGAACCTTTGACCTTTTCGAAAAAGTTAAGCGACGATCATCGGAGAGAGACATCACTTCTGGACCAAACTTGCCTAGGTAAACCCTCCTATCAATAATTCTGTTAATACTAATCATCATGATATTGCGCAGGAATTAAGTATTGATGAGATAATTCACCTCAACGAAAGATGCTCAGCGGTTTTGAGGAACGAGCTACCACAAAAGGAAAAAGATCTAGGATGCTTCACTCTCCCTTGCTATATCGGGAGTCTAAACATGTGTAATGCCTAGCTGATCTGGGAGCAAATTAGCATAATGCCTCGTTCGATGTTTTGTGTAGGGATTGGTAACTTAAAGCGGGCAAAGATGAAAGTGAAAGGCTGATCAATCTATGCAATCGCCATGGGAATTGTTGAAAATGTGTGGTAAGATTAAGAAATCCTTTCCCAGTGAGTTTTTGTGATTCTTGACATTTGGAAGACAAATGTAAACCGGTATTTTAGGAAGACCTATGCTTGCCACAGCTCATACTAAGTGATTCTTTGTTGGAAAGTCGACTCTGCGAATGGAGAAATTGCTACTTTGAGACCTAATGAACATTTTCTACCCGGAGAAGGTATGTGCATTGAGACTCAGAGGCAATTTTGGTGAAGCTTTAGAAAAATTTCTTAGCGACCCCCCGGATCCTAGAGAGGTTGACTCGGGGAGAGATTTTGATTTTTTCATCAATTTTGAGGAAGAGGATAATTTAGGAATGAGTGCAGAAGACGTCTCTAGTGACGTCGAGATGGCCCATTGGCAAGATAACTCCGGTAAGACTTTTTTGCAACCAGACCAACCTAAATTTCATGAGGTAGGAACACGCATACATCATAGAAACCCATATTATCTTAAGATCTCATGCAAAATCGGGTTTGTCGACTTCCACCCATTTATTGACACTACTTCCCCAGTCAACATCATGTCAAAAGAATGCTACAACCAAGTTTTGAAGAAAGAGTTAGAATATAAGGGGAATAATTTTCTTAGATTTGCAACTAACATCCATGTCTTCATTGGAACTCATTCATTTTTGGTAGACTTTATGATTCTAGATGACGTAAGTGAATTTGTGGAGGATGGTCTTACGGGAGTAATTTTAGGGAATCCCTTTCAGGAAATGTCGGGTTTAGATAAAAATGAAAAAGAAGGGTTAGTATGGTTGAAGATTAACGATGACAAGACTATTTTCAAAATGCCGAGAATGATCAAGAACTTTAGAAATTGGACCAAGAGGCAGTTGAGCCAAGCTCAACCTTTACTCGATATCAGTGAGGAAGACAAATAAAAAGGCATTGATCACCCTTACCAGAAAATCAAAAGTTTCTACTCAGGCTGTTTAGAATTGGGAAATGACTACAAAAGGGATGAGAATTTGGTAAGTTGGATCCAGCGTGGAGATTGCCATGTCCACGAAATGACCAACAAGCACTGGTAGTCCCACGGCTCTGAGTCTAACTTAAAGACTCGTAAATAAAGAAAAGTGCTCTTTCGGGAGAGAACCCGAATTATCCTTTTCTTTTGTTTTATTTCCTTTTTTTTGGTTTTGTGTTTTCTAACTATTTTTGTAAGAAACGAGGAAGTAATTGCTGCTGCAGTTTGCTGATATGCACAGAGTTACGGCGTAACTCATCTTGGTGATTACGCCGTAACCAACCTTTTAGCAGCAGAATTCTTGACGCATTACCAATTACGGCATAATACCATCTCAGTGGTTACGCCGTAACTACTCGCTTTGCAGCTCATTCCAGGTTTTTCCAGTTACGGCGTAACTCCCTCAAAAGAGTTACGACGTAACTTTCCTCTGCTTTAATTCTTTCATTTTAAAACACAATAACCTTGTATTAGTTTTTAAATGAACTTTGTGGGTGTGTTCCCTGTAAGCCCTCACAAGACTTCACTCATCCACTTGGGACACCAAGTGGTTTAAAAGGCTTGTTGCATTCGTTAAATGCAACCGTGATTCCTACGAAAGTGAGTTAGGTTTGTTTTTCATTTTTCATTTTTTCTTTTTAAAATTATGCTTGTCGGTATTGTGATTTCAGGGATTGAAGTTTGTTCATGATGCTTATACGAAGGCACGTCTCTTGTTCGTGGGCCTTCCTTCTTTATGGAGCAAATTTCAGGGAAGTTCTCGCTCTAATTCTACCTTTCTCTTCACCTTTATTTAAATGCCTAGTACAAAAGGGACTTTGTACAATTCAAGTGGGGGGATGGGAGTAGAATTATCTCTTGAACTTTATTTCGCCCTCATTTTTCTAATTTATTTTGAAAAATTATGCCATTTTTAAAATTTTGACATGTTTTTCTTAACCTAACTAGATTAGACCTTAGCCGAGCACATACAACCCTTGATATTATATGGTGAGATTAGCCTTATCCGTTTCCAATATTTTACCCCAAATCCACCAAATTATGAGTGTGCCGGTAGCTTGAAAACTTTAGAACTTGGCCTTTGCATCATTTTGAGACCATAGACGAGATATGTTGAGTTAACTCGATGTATTTGGACTTTCCAGTTTTAGAAGGCAATATTATAGGATTATCACTCAAACAGGCTACCAATGTGAGTCTATTGATTAGTCACCTCAACTTTTCGACCCCCATGTGAAACCCTTTTTTTTGCACTCATCTTTAGTGCAAGATACCCCTAGATACACCCTTCTAAGCCATTCCTTTCATTTTGTTCACCCAATATATTGTTTTGATACACCTTTACACCTTAACCTACCCTGTAGTCTTTATTTGTGATTGGGAAGTCATCATTTTCCTAAGTTCAAGGTTCGAGTGGAAAGTTTCGGAAATCACGCTTTCATCGACAACATTTCTGATGATCATTGAAGACCCCCCAAATTCTCATTGTTCATCTCAAGTGGGGGGATATTATGTTAGTATTGATTGTTATGTTGAAAAAAAAAGATTCGAAATATATATATATATATATATATATATATATATATATAGAGAGAGAGAGAGAGTAGGGATCCAGTGAAAAGTAAATTAAAATAAGAAGTGGTGAGAAGTGACCAAAACCACGCATTTGAGATGCAACGACTTGTATTAGATGCATTTTTATTCATACAGATGCAACATCTTGAGTTTCAAAAGTTACTTTGATGTATAGATGGTGGAAATTGATTTTCATGATTTTGGCACGTGCAGATGAACAAAAAAACAAGAGAAATCATGAAATGCATCTAATATACATATATGCATCTAATTAAAAGCTAGAAAACACACTATGGTGCGTTATAATGCATCTAAGATTATAGAGATGCATCTAATTTAGGTCGGTGCATCTCGGATTTGCGGTTATAGTTCTTCTTATTCCTTCTTATTTTAAGTAATCTTCTTATTTGATCCTAACTCTCTCTCTCTCTCTATATATATATATATATATATGTAGTTGTTATGATTATCCTATTGTAAGAGGCGATGTTATAAGCAACGTAGTATGAGCTTTATTGATTTAGTATCGAGGAGGCCACCTCGGTCACATTTGAAGATTGGAGTTGGTAATTATGCCAACAGTTGAAGAAAAGGTAGTGTGCCCATCACGACATCCTCTAATGACACATCTACCTTGCATTTCATGATCCGGTTTCTTGACTTCTAAGCTTGAACTTTGGGCGGACGGTAAGTGGTGATGACTTGGTTAAGATTTAGACTACCTGCTTGTTTTTTATTTTACACCAATTATATATCCCATCTCTTATCCTACCCTTTTAGTCATGAAGCGTGTCTAGGTGATACAGCGAGCAATCTTTGGTGTCTTGGCCATGGATTTGGTCATGTATCATTGACTTTGTCCACTTCGCCATGACATGTTAGTAATGACGAGTCACCCCTTAACCTTTGTCGTGTCTACCCATATTGCTTTCGAGAAATGTTTAGCCCTTAACTCTAGTGGTGGAGATTTGTGTAACCGCCAAGCTTATGATAGAATACATGCTATGACTGTGCGATTGAGTGATCACCCCGAAATTGACACTTAGAATAGTTGAGACATTTGAGTGTTTGTTCCCCTTTCGTGAGGTGTTCGGCTTTGTTTTATTCTAGCATAAGGGATTTGTAAACTCCTATTTTCCAGGTTATGGGAGATATCTTTTTAGGAATCTATCTAATAAGGTCTACTTGAGGGCAAGTAGAGTTCAAGTGGGGGGATATTTGATAACATCAAATAGTCCTGAATATTAAGTGTCAATTTCCCCCGATATTGCTCGTTATTTATGTCATTTATATGGATTTACGCTTGTTTTCCACTTTCAGGTAAATTACGAGCATTGGATCTAAAGAGACGCGGAACTGGAAACATATCTAAAGATTTATCACATTATGCTACTTTGAAGAAGTTACGGCGTAACTCGTCTCTCACATTACGCCGTAACTATTGCGTGACTCAGTATGCCAACTTATCAGAAGGTTACGGCGTAACTCCTCCCAAAGGTTACGACGTAACTACATTAGGTAAAAAGAGGTTCCACGCCGCTGATACTTACCCCGTAACTACTACATCTCTTATGACGTAAACTAGTTTATTGAAGACTATGGCGTAACCACTCATTAGGTTACGCCGTAACCAGCAGATCTAGTGCATTTTACGAAGAAATAGAAGGTTACGGCGTAACTCCTATATTGGTTACGCCGTAACCCAGATCTGGCCTATAAATACCCCACAAATTTCAGCATTTCTAATCATCCCATTCCACACACAACACTCTGAGAACGTGGGAAAAAGGTCAAGGCAGGTCTAGAGGAGCATACGGAGCTGTTTCCAAGGGAGAAGTCACTCCATTACGATAAGCATTAGCGTTTTATATTTCTTTTACTTTCAATTCATGTATTTCGTACCTTTGAATATTGAATTGATTTTCATGATTAATATGAGCGGCTAAGTACCTTTTGATGCTAGCCTAGTTATGATTCCTTAATTGTTTTGTTTGTGATACGCTTACACAGCGCGTTCGGGGTCAAAGGAACTTCCTTTTCGTCGAGCAAGTTTTTCAACACCCTAGGCAGTGAACCTAATCGTTGTAGTGTAGTATTAGGGTAAGCCACGGGAATTGATATCGTTCTCTAGGGGAATAGGAATGCTAGTGAGAAGTTACTACGCTAAGGTTGGGGTTGAGGAAGATTATTTTTTATCTTTTTATGTTTTTAGAAAAGGAAAAGTACGAATCTCGGGGTTTGGATTTGGGGGTTGGTATTTCTACCGATTACTCTACTATTATCTAATTATCTAAACTAAGGTGGTGGTAGTCTATGTCTAATTATTGTGTGCTCGTATGATAGTTTAAAGATGTGTTTACTTAGGTTTTACTACTCCTTAATTATCTCATATTGGTGGTTGAATTGTCACGTCCTTATTCCTAGTTGCGTTGTGTGTCTAAATTTGTAGGGTATGCGTTTCTCCCTACTCTTTGAAGTTACCAAAAGGTCTCGTCTACAAAACCCACTAGGGATGATAAACTCTAACTCTAAGGCCTCTTTGTATAGTTTAGCTTACAACAACTCATAGTGCTATAACCTAAGGTTCACAAAGATTAATCAAGCATTAAGTACACAACGAATGACCTATCGCATTACTAGATCATTAATCAACTAAGATAAGAAACAACCAATCAATATTCAATAATTAAGTTTCATATTCCCTAAGCAAACACACAAGTAAATTAGCCAGACATGGAGAACATGCAAGCATACATACAATTAATTGAAGACATAATTAAATTAATGAAGTAAACAGCTTATCTTGGTGTAAGATAGGGTTTAAAACCCTAAAATACGACCTTGGTTCTTGTGTAGGTTTTACTCAAAAGTTTACCCAAAAGACTACTCTCTAAAACTGAAAAATTCGGAATCTATATATAAGATTACATGTGCGACGGCGTCACCTTATGATTTGTGACGCCGTCGTGTCGCCGTCATTAGGGTTTCGTCTTGGCCAAGTTAATCTTACGACGGCGTCACCTTATGCTTGTGACGTCGTCCTCTTTAGCTTCTGACGTCGTCTGGATTGAATCTAGGCCGTATGAGTTGCGACGGCCTACTCTTTTAAAGCCCGACGCCGTCCTCCAAAAACATAGCAATTTCTCTTCTGAGCCGTCACAACTTCCTCCGACGGCGTCGCAGATTAAGCAGTGACGCCGTCCCCTTGTAATTTATCAGCTTGAGTGTCTCGATTCTTGACTTTGGCCATTTCTTCATATATCCGCGCCTTTTCGTCCAAATAAGTGCCATTACAGCAATTTCCCTTCAAGAGACCTAAAAAGTGAAAAGGAACGATATTAAGTAATAACGGATACAAAGTGATCAAATAAGGGCTTTAACGACCCCTCCAAAAGGTACATTTAAATCCTTATCAAATATCCCTACACTTGGTATTTGCTTGTCCTCAAGCAAATGTGCTTTTAGCCAATTAATTTATAAGTTAGGGGTCATGAAGCATTGGTTGAAAACAGTCCACAACACATATAAGCCCCGCAAAAGTCATAACAAGCACGGAAATTACATACTAGCACCTCACATGGGGTGTTTGGATACTCAAATCTCTCGGGTGTATATGAAATATAGCAAATTGGAAATGGAAGATAAACACTCATTAACCGGTCCTAGTACATAGATTACCATAGGCTTGAGAATAGATCAAACCTCCGTCGCTTGGGCGTAAGCACCTAGGAAAGACTATCAAATAGGTCTTTAAAGGGTTGTAACGTTAGGCTTACGGTAGGGAAACAAAGGGTTTGGTGGGATAGGCTTTTTAGTGGTGGAAGTCAAAAATCTCAATGTTACATGCATACGAAGAATGGCGTTGCTAAGCCAAGACTCGACACTCTAAACTCTAGATAAATGAAATAAACAAACATAAATTTAAAGATAGATGTAGGATGGTAGCCCGTATTTTTTTTCAACACTCTATTTTTTTTCTTTCTCCTTTTCTATTTATTTTTTTTCGATTTTTTATTTTTTTTAATACACTTTACTCTACCATCCTCTACGATAACATCAAAATGATAGGGGTTTATAGCACATCCCTACACTTGAGTTTTTATTACTCTAACACTAATATGACCCAAATTAAAAAGATCAAAACACTGGAGTACGTTATACGCAATAAAGGGAATTGCGTTCCCTTTTAGTCATTTAAAACTTTAACTTTTCCCATGAATCCCAATCGTCCCAAAACTGTATACAAAGGATATGACTCGACTTAGCAACTCATGCAAGCAACTAGATAATTGAACTAAGGGTTTAGGGTGATAACAATAATGCACTAAAAGTGAGTGCATATAGGGTAGGCTAAGGCGATTTGGGTGTATATTTGGGGTGGGGGTAGACAATGTTCTTCATTGATATTCCGGAAAACGAAACATCATGAGAACCGCGAAAAGGATAGGCTCTGAGGGGTTAACTAGGGGTATCGTGTACTAAAGATGAGTACAACGCAAAGGGGTGGGGGAATTACTCAACCAATGTGGAAGAAGTAATTATATTACGGGTATCAAACAAGGGTTATCCTAATGCCTCTTATCATTTAGTTATTCCTAACTACACAAGTGTAGTCTTACTAGCGATCTCGGAATGCATCACAAACAAGTTCTAGAATCTAATATACTACCGGTTCACACTCTAAGCATTGAAGATGAATGCTTCAATTCCTACTAATCTAGGGCGATCCTCACATTTTTGGTGGAATTTAGGTGGTAAAGGGTTTTTGTGCTAGTCATATAACTTCCTATCCGTGAGACGCTTTTGTTAAGACTAATGGCCCACTCCTATATATTATGAAAATTTTAAATTTGGTGCCAAAATTACCCTAACCGACATTTTCTCATGGTTTATTACAAAAGTGGAATTGGACAAAGCAAATAATCAAGGATAAGCATAGTTTCAAAGTTTCCGTTTTATTTTCCCTCCCTACACTTAAACTGAACATTGTCCCCAATGTTCCCCGAAAGTATCAAAGTTATGATAAAAGAAGGTAATTAAAAGAGAAAGAAACTAGTACTCCCTGAGTGCTCGGTAGGATCCGTGTGTGAAGTAGTGGTTAAATCCTTTCCAAGAAGAATGTATGCGTGAAAAACTCATCCAACTTTATGTATTTCTCTTGATAAACAAAACCGCACACTTGAAGAAAACAAACGAAACCTCGCGTAAAATCGGCGGTTAATAATATATAAGACTCGATTTAAACTAGGATATAATGCTTGTGGAATGGATGTTTACAGAATTTCTAAGAAAATTAAGACGTGGAAATTTCCAAAAATTTTAAGTAGCTCAAAAAACGAGAAAAAGTGATCTGATGTTTTTATTCCTTCCTGACGCCGTCAGGTTGCAATCCTGACGCCGTCAGGTTATCCTGACAAAAACTAGTCTGCGATTTTCTAGAAAAAATTCTGGAAAATTTATATCTTTAGAATCTGGAAAAATTTCTGCAAAACATCCATTATGACTCGATACAAGCATTTGACTCGAACAAACACGCAAAGATATCTTTTAAATAATTGTAATTCTCATGTTTACATTTCTTTTGAAAACGTGTGTAATCCTCCCTACACTTATCCCTTATGTAAAATACCTTTATATGTAATTAAGACGAGGTTAAAGACAAAATAAAGCATTTTTACAATTTTAAACATGAGAATTAACAATCAATAAAAGATATACGACACACAAATAAAAAGAAAAAGGAAAAACAAATGAGTTGCCTCCCAAGAAGCGCTTGTTTTTGTTTGAGTCACGAGCCTGACTCTACCCTTATTTAACAGATAAAGGGGAAATTTTCGCTACACTTAAGTTTAAGTGCGGGTGATAGTAGCGATACACACCCTTAGGGTGGAAATTTGCTACGTGAGAAGAGGGTGATGGTGATTCATATGCTCAAAGGAGTGTACTTCTCATTATAACCTTACCTAAGTCTATTGGGGTGTAGCGGGTGAATCAAATCTCTCTCCTAAAATGGATCATTCTATCAACTTCAAAAGATTCTTAGTTAAGGATCCATCTTGACCTAATAAACCCGGTTTAAACCCATAGTGTTTCTTGTTATCAATCATGAATGGGTGATAAGTGTGTAAGGTCATGGGTTACTCCTATATTAGCTTCCACTCTACATGGCTTAGACTCTACCACCTTTATCAAGCAACTACCCGGATCATTTATTTTGATGGGTGGATTGGGGCTTAATTCAATTCCAAGATTCACATCTAAAGATGGAAAATGGGTAAGGTTTTGGTTGAGGCTCCGTTTTATCAAAATTAGGAACTTCCCTAGGACTAAGAGAGAGGTCATGACAACAAGCATCTAAACCTACATTCTCTAGTGGCGTTTGGTCCAAAGGTTTTATATCAATCGGGGTTCCTATAGTCTCTACTACTTTTCGGGTAGTTATAGGCGATGTGTGTTCCTCAAGTGATGGTAGGGCTTGGGGCTTGATTTTCCATCTTATTCTCCATTATATCTAGATCTCCTAAATGTTTATCATGTGTTTTAGTATGATCTGACCCAAATACACTCCTAAGCATCTCAAATCCTTCTTTGGCCATTTCAAATTCTTGGTCCGATTCATAAGAATAAAAAACTTGACCACTATGTTCTATTTGCCTAAAGGATCCTCAGTGTGTCATATGTTTTGAAATCTATCCCACGCATGCAACTAAGTATTTTAACTTCAACCATCTCACAATCTTGTTCGGGTTTAGGTTCCATGTTCTTAAAAACTAGGTCTTTTTGATCATGGTGCCTAAGATCATTCAATTGATGGTTTATGCTTAGGAGGCTTTTCTGAAAATTCTCAGAATGGTCTTACTAAAAGGAGTTGACCTGACAACGATCGGAATAGAAGCCACACAAACAAAAAATATATCAAATCCATCCAACCTTACACCCGCCTTCCTTTGGATATCTTTAAGTTCACTAACAAATTCATCAGAACAATAAAAACCAAACCAATCTGCGAAATTCAATGTTCCTCATTTGTTAATGATTCAAATGCAACTTCACTTGCCATAGCGACAAATGAAAAGGGTTTTACGAACACAAATACAAAGAAGGGGATAGCTACAAGGAAGCTAATAAAAAGAAAAAAAATCTCACTTGATAGGAATCTTGTGAGTAGACCTAAACGAGGTGGACTACTAACTAGCTATTCTATTCCCCAGCAGCGGCGCCAAAAACTTGATACGCTTACACAGCGCGTTCGGGGTCAAAGGAACTTCCTTTTCGTCGAGCAAGTTTTTCATCACCCTAGGCAGTGAACCTAATCGTTGTAGTGTAGTATTAGGGTAAGCTACGGGAATTGATATCGTTCTCTAGGGGAATAGGAATGCTAGTGAGAAGTTACTACGCTTAGGTTGGGGTTGAGGAAGATTATTTTTTTATCTTTATGTTTTTAGAAAGGAAAAGTACGAATCTGGGGTTTGGATTGGGGGGTTGGTATTCTACCGATTACTCTACTATTATCTAATTATCTAAACTAAGGTGGTGGTAGTATATGTATAATTATTGTGTGCTGTATGATGAAGTTTAAAGATGTGTTTACTTAGGTTTTACTACTCCTTAATTATCTCCTATTGGTGGTTGAATTGTCACGTCCTTATTCCTAGTTGCGTTGTGTGTCTAAAGTTGTAAGGTATGCGTTTCTCCGACTCTTTTGAAGTTACAAAAGGGTCTGTCTACAAAACCTACTAGGGATGATAAACTCTAACTCTAAGGCCTCTTTGTATAGTTTAGCTTACAAAAACTCATGGTGCTATAACCTAAGGTTCACAAAGATTAATCAAGCATTAAGTACACAACGAATGACCTATCGCATTACTAGATCATTAATCAACTAAGATAAGAAACAACCAATCAATATTCAATAATTAAGTTTCATATTCCCTAAGCAAACACACAAGTAAATTAGCCGGACATGGAGAACATGCAAGCATTCACACAATTAATTGAAGACATAATTAAATTAATGAAGTAAACAGCTTATCTTGGTGTAAGATGGGTTTAAAACCTAAATACGACCTTGGTTGGTTTAGGTTTACTCCAAAAGTTTACACAAAGACTACTCTCCAACTGAAAAATTCGGATTCTATATATAAGATTACATGTGCGACGGCGTCACCTTATGATTTGTGACGCCGTCGTGTCGCCGTCATTAGGGTTTCGTCTTGGCCAAGTAAATCTTGCGACGGCGTACCTTATGCTTTGTGACGCCGTCCTCTTTAGCTTCTGACGTCGTCTGGATTGAATCTATGCCGTCTGAGTTGCGACGGCCTACTCTTTTAAAGCCTGACGCCGTCCTCCAAAAACTAGCAATTTCTCTTCGAGCCGTCACAACTTCCTCCGACGGGTCACAGATTAAGAGTAAGTGCCGCCGTCCCCTTGTAATTTTCAGCTGAGTGTCTCGATTCTTGACTTTGGCCATTTTCCTATATTCCGCGCCTTTCGTCCAATAAGTGCCATTACAGCAGGTTGCCTTCAAGAGACCTAAAAAGTGAAAAGGAACGATATTAAGCAATAAGGATACAAAAGTGATCAAAAATAGGTCTTAA